>JAARMF010000721.1:4207-15666 GCA_022844705.1 Toxascaris leonina | reverse complement strand
TATATATATATATATATATATATATATATATATATATATATATATATATATATATATATATAACTAGAAAACCCAAATTAAAAACATTTTTACAAAACATCTGCGAAAGATAACTTCTTTACACAACGAACGCTTCGTTTGCTTTAAAGCGCAGGCAGTTATGACACTACTCTAAGCGGAAGTACAATTTGGAACGCACCAGAAGGCAAAATAAACTGAGTGATCAAACTGATGAGTAGTCAATGAATTGTACTATCACAATCCTTTCCAGTATATTGCTATTTGTATTCTTACCTGTATTCCCCACCCATACAATTAACAAAGAGCAGATTAAACCCAGCAGTCTTTTCCCATATTCTCCACCACTTAGGCTTTATTTGGCCTAACACTCTGAACAATCAATCACAACTACAATGAACTTAAGTCAATAGTTTTGCCGGTAACGAAATCAACACTGCAACCCTGCAAATATACATCTCAAGCATCGAAAAAAGCACTTCTGTTTATAGTGGATAAATGTACTCAATTTGAAGAGCTTAATTTAACGTTCACAAACTATTTGGCGGCCAATAACTCATGGCTTAAATCTAATTATTGAGCACATTCGCTATCGACTGCTCTTTTGAGTATTGCTAATAGGTGCGCAGATATAAATGCTTCATGTGCCAATTCCACTCCAAATTTCCTCGTATAGTTCTTTTTAAAATTCGCATTGAAAAAACACGAAACAAAGTTGATCAAATTGCACAGGAAATAACACGAAAACAATCAATAAAGCAACTATACATGAGCTATATCAACAATCAAAACATAGCGAACTCGACATTGAATTGCCAACATTACCTCGGATCTAATCTTGTCTGACTTTCATCCTCATCGGAGCTCTCAATACATCGATGCAAATCGCTTCGAATTTTCTTTAGCAATGGTGTACACACTCGTTGTGCAACGCTAATTTTACTGCTTTCACTAATGCCGTACTCCTTAAGGAACAAAACATTTCAACGATTAATTACGCTAAAAACCACAATAGGTAAATATCAAAGAAGAATAATAACCAAATTTCTACACAACCAGCGAAAGCATCGAAACTTCTTAAGACCTGCCCATATCAATTTTTTGCACTTTAAATTACAATCAACAACAAAAACAACAAAACCCACCAACCTTAACCGCGTTTTAACTACCATGCACAAAAATCTTAGAGGAAATTTCCAATGTATACAAAAAACGACCGTCCTGACTTGACTGATTTGTCTTGATGATCTTTGAACCCGGCCCTTAGGCCAATCACACTCTGTAAGCAATCCGGCAGTACCACTCTTTAACGCACTAAATATTTCAAACGCTTCGGCATGTGACAATGGAAGGTCAGGGCATAAGTTCTTCTAGTGTTCTACCGCCACGAAAATATGACGTCGTAAATACCTCTCTTCGTTAAGTAGCTTTGTTGCTCAATGTTCGAGTAAACCATTCCCACTACTGCAATGCGCATTTCAAGCGGCGCATTGCACCTCTTATCTTAACGTGTCAAATATGTGAACTTCGTTCGGAAACAACCGTGCTCGATTGCTCGCACGATTATGGCGGCTTGAAGGCCCACTCTGGGGTATCAAAGATAAGTTCTCGTGCTGCTGGATAATGTGACTTCTCAGCGTACCCGATAAAACTATCGCAACAGCCCTTCCGCGGAGACAGCCGCTGTTTCAGATCCCCAAGTATACCAGTTTTAGAAAACACGAACTGCATCAAAGTCCACAAAAGACTTTCCAACTTAAAGCAAAATGTTTTTTATCCAACGAGGTGCTGCTCCGCTTAACAATCGAGTTATGCCGATCCGTTCTCATGAACCTGTCGCACATTCCCAGATACCGTTTTTTCGCACAACAGTCAAAATATTCCCAATAAGAGATCAACTTCACGCTCACTCACCTGAGGTACAACAATATCGGCCATATTCTTAACGCATAAGTACATTCGTTCAAATTCACCCTCATTATTGACACATAAGTCGGGATTATGCTCCATATCATATTTTATATTATCGTAAATATCTGGAATCTTTGAAATATCGAATTCCACGTCGCCCGATTTATTGACTCGCCGAAATTCACTCAACTCTTTACCCCATCGTCGCTCTGCCAAATCCCATGTCTCGTTTAAATACAACGAACGATCTAAACAAATAAGTTGATTCAGCCGAGAAAATTGGCAATTCGACAGAAAAAGAATATGGATGATTGGTATAGAGATGAAACACTTGTAAAATTCGGTATAAAACCATAAAATTATGGAAAACGAGCAAATGACACTTTTCACCGTGCCTCGACGTAAATCTGCTAGACAGGCATATAAAAAAATAGCGTTTTCGTTTTCACTCGTAGATACTGCGGCTGCATATTTAAGTATCCATAATTCGATCACCCTTCTCTTGTCCATCTTCGGGAAGAAAACTTACCGGGCATACAAGGCAGAATTATTACCTCTGTTTTTTCTCACTTATGAATTTGTTAATCGATTATTATTATATGTCACTATATCGTATCATACCCTAACTAACCTAGTCGACAAGATTTGCTATGATAAATTGAATTAGACAACAATCTACGATTGCAAGAATAGCATAGGAAAAACGTGAAGGACTGAAAAAAAAACGGAGTGAGAAGACTACGACACAAATATTGCAATCTTACATGCAATCTTATAACAATTCCTCTTCCGTTCTGCATCCAACCTCCGGTCGTTGATGGCCGAACTCTTCCACCGAACGAGGCAACAATATGCCTGTTCTTAGCCCTAAGGCTTTCTTTCTATTCCCTTCTAACTACTACCAGCAAGCAATGCCTTCTACGGTGATAAAACGAAACTGAACAAACGACATACTCGGCCGATTGATTTTATGCCAATTTATAACGTCGACCATTCGTTGCACATAACTGGCGATCTCTTCGCACATTTGCCTCGGATTTTTGATAAACTCCATCGCATTCGTTATCGCACGAATTCCAGATGGATTTAAACTTTCATAATCTTCTGATGTCCACTCTCTATCCACCTAGGTCGGAAAAAATTTGCACTGCTTCCCGGAAAGGAAAGCCCCATTAAAATTAACACCTCTAATCAAATCATTGTCCGCTTAATCAGCGCTTAATAATCTTGACCTATAAAATATCCCAGTATATCTGACTTATCTTCAGCCTATGTTCCCTTATTCTAAGTCATTCCCGCAAGCTTTTTAGTTACCGCATATGTGATTTTATCCACTAGTTAACATCGTATAAATGCGTGCAAAGTCTATTCAACCTTGCATGCCGTCTGCATCTTCCCTTTACAACACTTCGCTTCCATCTTCAAACCATTTCCAGTTGAATGCCTCCGGAGGAAAGAGATTTGCCCTCTTCTGCAAGAACTTTTGCGGCGAGGTGATCCCCTTTCGCTTACTTTGAAAGAGCCGCGCCATAATGATGGGCCATATAACAATAATATATAACCATTTGAATAGAACAAACTACTATAACCTCTTTTGAAGAATCGTCACTTTTCTCACCACCTATGTGCAGTATATGAGAGACCAAAATTCGACTACTTTCCTAAACAGGCCATTCTTCAACTCTCTCCATTTTGCTTGATACGATAAGTTGGACTTTCATACAGCCCACCTGGTGAAGATCTACATTTGATTCGCAATATTTTATACTTACTTAATTTGTGTTGGATGAGTTCATTACCATTCTGTGATAACGGAACGAAGTCAAATCGAATGGGAGAGAAGCAAAGAGGAGAAAATGTGCTAAAAACATTCGAAACACATATAGGTAAATAAGCTCATCCACCACAAAAGTACTTCAATGATTACCTACGAGCCAATCCAGTACCTCAAAGCTGACCCATAAATAACCTAGACATTTTCAACACACGCAATATCCGAACTACTCAAGAGAAATACCTGAAGTGCAGAATGCAGGTACGACTTTAGTTCGGTTTGAAAATCACGCGCGTTACAGTCATCGTCAAGAAGACCATCAGTATTTGCCGATTTCACCATTTGCATAAGAATAGGCGTCAGTTCACCTTCGAGTGCAAGCAAACCCTAAAATTGGCTCAATCATTAAGAGAATTTAGATCCTATACTTGTCAATTCAAAGCCATTTGACAGACTTCCGTAAACAAAAAGATAATGAAAAAAAAAGAGAGAAGAACCTAATAAAGCATTCTTTCAGGCACTTAGAGCTCGTTGAACGTCCCTTTTCGGATTAAAGAGAAAATTGATCTTTTTCTTGTGTCACCGACCTTCGCGAAAGCAGCAGCTGTCATTTGCACGCGACCCTCATCAGAAGCATAGATTTTGAGATCGTGACGATAGGTGCTGTGAAGGCGAAGAAAGCCCAATCCTTCAAAATCAAGTTCACTTCATCAACGCTTGAAATGCTCATAAAAATTTCTGAAGAAAAGCCGAAATTCGAAAGATTGCTTATGCGAAATTTTTTAGCGAATTCGAAAACGGATCAAGAAAACGAAATAAAACCCCAATTCAGAATGGACCTCCGAGCGGTCGTCCAAAGTGCTAAAAAAAAACCGCCCTCAACATTGCTTTAACGCTCACATCAACCAAAGTAAATACAACGTGTCGGTATTCCAGTAGTAGAAACGTACATCGACGATAGCCAAAATAATAAATCCAAATAGATACAGTGGTCTCGGGCAGCTTTACGTTAATCAGCTGACCAGCTTAAACACTGATATGCATCAATCCAACCCCCATCTACGATGCCTATAATTATGCGCATTATAAAAAAAACATCAACATGGCAACTACAATACCTTGCGTGTCCTCTGGCGAACTCTTGCCATCAGTTCGTCGAATCCCCGGATAAAGTGTTCTAAACAGCTTGCCTAAAGCTTCTGCTTGAAGATTGCCTAAAAAGAACGAAACTTTCGCACACTACATATACTGTAAAGCTGCTTTCATCCAATCGAGACCAGTGCCAACAACAATGCAACTAGCCAATTAAATTCGTTTATCCCCTAAATGTGTGCTAGTTGGATTTCATTTCTAGCACGGTGACGTGTTATTTGAGAAGGAAAGAAAGATATTATAACAAAGGAAAACATAGCATTTGGATCTTTACTAACACAGCTTACATGTGTACCCTTTCATAGCTTCTCAAATCAAACCATCGAAATAACCACTCCGCTTTATAAGGCTTAATGTATCACTCGTCAAAACCATAACTGCTAAAATATGATAGGCCTTACAATCGAAAGAATATGGCGATGATCAGTCAATATTTGCAAGCGAAAAGGCTCTATACTTCGATGAACATGTGCATAAGCATTTCAAACTTTCAAAGCATTTGTGCGATAAAATGCAAATGAACAAAAAAAAAAACAATTTGCAATTGGTAGAACCTGCAGTGGTTAGCTCGCCTCCCCACTTCAAAATCAGCATTAATGCAGGTGATTGATGCTGCTCCTCGCTATCCGATGAACAACCTTTCACCTCACGTGGTTTCAGATACTTCAACTGCACCTTACGGTTTATACCCGAAAAATGTCCATACCTGAAAGTGAATAAAAACAAGTGCGTCGCACAACATGAACGTAGTATATGCAAGTGTAGCAACGAACTCACGAGTTGCAAGCAATAAGATTTTCTGTGGCACCAAATTTTGAAAAAAAATTACAGGAAGGAACAAATACAACAACCGAGATGGTACATAAAATGATGGTTGAATAACCAGCTGCCTTATTACCTTGCAAACAATGCAACCGATATGTCTAACCGCATAAACCACTTAGCATTATGCATCTGTCACGTGAGGGACGCATACTCTTTCCACCACTGCATGTGAGCGCCCAAGTGGTGCAGTTTTTACCTTCTGTTTCAAAAATTAGAGAACATTTTCAAACACGCAAATTCTGCCGGTTCCCTTGGAATTCGTCTTCAATGAAATGCTAAATGCACCAACTTTCCGATTTCCTAGAAAATTCAAAAGCGGAGCTGCGTTGCCGATTGCGCTTAACTCGCCATCCTTTCCTTTTCAAAGATACACAATCCCCTACCTCAGAATTTTTTTGTGGCTAGCGTCGCAGACGAATTTCAAATGGGAAGCGATGAATTCGTGACTAGAAGAAGAACAGTTTTTCGAAACAACCTTGCGTTAGACCAATAATCTATTCAGTTTCGACTCAGCGGTTTATTTCTCGTTGAGGAACATCTCAAGATACGAATGAGATGGAATTTAATTTAAAGAAATTCAACGTCAAAATGACGATTAGATGGAGATATCGCCAGAACGACAGCTGCTGAAATATCGATGCAAAAATAATTAACCCATACTCCATCACAAGTATCCCCTAGCCACATTTCTTTTTCTTTTGCCTCAGAGAGCCTTTAGCGTACTTTAAAGAATAATCCGTCGACCACCCCCTCTCCGCCACTTAAATAAATAAAAAGCGGTCGGAAATTAAACGACGGAAATAGGATCGATTCAACAACAATCCCCAAAGAATGGATAGTTATATATTCGTTAAATTCCACAACTTACTACTACTAAAATAGATACCAATACTACCAGGTAGTGAAAAACTTCATGCAGCCGGGATGTACAATGTTCAAGAATAGGACAAAAACCAATCGAACTGAACAATCAAACAACGCAGGTGTTCAGACAAACGCAAAAATGGATATTCCTTGCACTCGCTCATATTACTTCCTCAATCACTCTATAAAAAAACTCTCATCTAACCCAAGGATTTCATTAATGCCGTATTGACCTAAATCTCACACCTAATTATACTTTGAAAAACATCATGACGTTATACAACTGTCATTCGTTCTAGACCAGAAGTGCCTAAACGGTTGCTGACGCACTGAAATACAATCGTGCAAATGTTTAGAAATGTTAGTTTGTTAGTTAATGATGGCGCAAATGTCCCTTCGCGCAGACGAATGTCTACCTGTTGCCGCATCAACTGCAACAGCCATTCAAACAACTCCTTCCCGTATCACCAAAACATTTGTGCATTAGTCAACATCAGCTGCGAATCAATCGACTAATTATACGAGTAAGCACCAAAGACTTCTTTTCCGATAACAGAATTGAAGCAATAATTAACGAAATGAATTCAATTTTTCCCCCAGAAGAACTCGAAAATAAGGGAAAAATGTAAGGAAAGTTTACTGACCGAAATCGTTGCGCTATCATTCAATAATTTAAACCAATTTTAAGATGATGCTCAATAAAATAAGAATGGAAGCATCATCCGCTCTAAAAAAAAAAAAAAAGAAATCATCCAAACTCGAAAAATCTAAAAGAAAAAAATGAGAGTAACAATTTTGTAAACATTGCACATCATCGAGAACGAATGAAAACGATAGTGGGGAAGATTAAGAAGAGAAAAAGAACTTATTGCTGAAAGGCAAGGGAAAAATTATGCCAAAAAATAAATCAACGATTAGATTTCAGAGAAGATTGAACTCACCAGCGGTGATTACTCAACTGATCACTGAAAACCATTTAGAAAACAATCTAAAAACATTCAAATAATGAACAAATTTATTTGTACATAAATACATGAAGCGGAAATGGGAACAACTCATTGAGAACATGCAAACATAAAAAAAGGTTAGACTCTCTACGAACATCAACACACTTTCTTTAAGCCGAAGTTCCATTTGCTTCTTCACATGTCGGTAAGCATGCGATCAGCCATCTACTCTTTGTTAAATACATGCAAACAAAGAGAGGAAGCAATCGACACATCACCAAAAACTTCACCCCACAATGAATGAGTTCGTGTATTAAAACACACACAAACATACACCAACACCAGCGCCAATATTACATAACAGCATGCATTTTATCTCGCAGATTAAACGCTACAATCGAACATAGTGCAAAATTTACTGCAAGCTTCATGAACGGCCTCAGTAGACTACATCCCACCTCCTCTCCCCTCCCCATTACACACAGCATCATTCAAATGATGCACTTCAATTACACTTCAGCATAGTGGGAAATACCTTTCACCTGTTAATACGTATATAAAATATCAACCCTCTCCCTCACATGCATGTCCTACCGTATGAAGGACTGAAAGCATTCGTCTTTGAAGATACGCCCCCTCCCCCTTCCATCACGGTAAAAAGTTACGAAACAAATCCCTCTTCAGCAATATCCCCATAGAACCTTGAAAACCTGTAAATTGTAAGACTCGGCATTCTACGGCGTTCTACAGCACACAGAGAGGTTGACAGACGAAAGAAGTGAAGCCGTTCAAAGAAAATGCATTGAGCGCGTAGATTCCCCAACAGAAACATATAAGTGATAGGAGTTAAACGTGATGATATGTCCGAATTGTCTTTCAACAGCTCCTAGCTTAGATTGGATGAATTGATGGAGGTCACTTTCATGCCTCTTTCTCTTTCCAGAAACAAACAAGAGACGAAAAAGCGCTCATGAGAATTTTTAGGGGATGACTTTCCAATGTGTGTCGGTTGGTTCGCTCGAAAAAGCCCAACACATCGAAGTCTGTTTTCTATTCCTCATCCGAATTTGCTCACCTCAATTGAAAACTTCAGTCGACAAAAATAAATATTCGGAATATCGCGATGTTCGCATAATCCTGTGTTTTCAAATTGGTTCACCGTTCAGAATGAGAGGGGGGACAAGGGGGAGGGAGTAATGAGTCACATAAAGAACAAGAGGAAAATAATGGAACGGATAAGAAAGCAATGAGAAGTTAGAAAAAGAGAAGTGAAAATATCAGGTGAGACAGCCTCCCTTCCTTCTTCTCCTCTCCCCCTCTCCCTCCCCCTCCACCCCCCTCTTTTTCAAACAGGACTCCATCAGCAAAATAAAGTAAGGTAAAAGAAAAAATTAAACCACTCCTTACAAGAGCCATTCAACTGCTCCACCTCTATAAATGCACGTGCCTACTACAATAACGTAAACAACGATCTCTGAATAACTGAACAACGAAACGATCCGTAACCACTCATAAACAACATCATCATTTTTAAAAATTATCTAAGTGAGTTTAAAGGTCGCTTATTAACAGCGTTTTGGGAAGACCTCAAATAAGTGTGGCAGAAATGATATACCAAGATGATAGCGATCGAATGAAAGGCCCTTTCGTCGAGTGACAAGAAAAGAAAAAAATTAGAACGGGGTCAATGTTTTATTAGATTTTCCAGCAAGTTTCTAAAACCTGCAAAGAAAAAGAAAGAACGAATAGAAAGATCATCGAAAAACAGGAAAAAATAGGACAGCAATACCATAACAGTGCACATCGCAGCGAATGAAAATAGTGTATTTGTGGGCTACAGAGAGGTAAGAACGCGTTTCAAAATATTAATGACAAGTAAAATCAAGTCCCTGAAAAGATTTTGGAATTATCTTTCTATCCCCGCAAATAACCGCATATTTCTACAAGACTAGGACCAATTAACATCCACTGATTTGTTAACATAATCCACCATCAAAAATTAGGGAAAAACATATCAATACCCATTAGTTGTCAAAGATTTCCCATAATAAGGCGGACGGCCTTTATTAGCTAAAAGTTGACTAGGAAAAAGAAAAAAAAGAGGCCAACAACTTGTAAAACACCGGTTTAGCCAACCGATGAAAAATAATTGCGTGAATCAATAAAAAATCCAGTCTTCTACACCTAAAACGATAAAAACTGTCCCATGTTTGGCAGAAAAAATTATAAACTAGGTTACTTACCCAAAATATGAACTGACAACAAGGCGAATAAGACAACAAGATGAATAAATGCAAAGGACAGAATTTTAAGCAAAGCTAACTAACGCCATATAGCTACAAACGAGGCGAAACAAAGAAACAAAAAAACAACGAACATAATTTGGTTTCAATTAGTGAATGAAGTAGGAATGATTACTTCCCGTTATATGTTATAGAAGCTCGAAGCAAAACAAAATGCTAAACGTCACAATGCTATATTCAAATTACGAGCACTAGTGAATACATGCACAACGCACAAGCATGCAACCACTCGTCGACAAGCCCCAACACCATCGAAGATGCGCTTAATCCTCTTCGATCATTCTTACATTAAAAAAGGAAAAAAACATCACCGAGCCATATCAGTGTTTCCTATTTACCAATTGGATATGGCGGCGTTCGTTGGCAAACCGAGACTCTCAACCCTCCTCTTGGTTCCCTTCTTCTTCCCCTCCTCCTCCATCTCTCCCTCAACGAAACTAGAAAAATGCATCATACCTGAAATTCTGCAGCAAAACAATTGGGTTAGTTTAAATAAAACGACAGTGAGGAAGCGTTTTCAAAGAACAATAGCGAAATCTGGCATACATTTCGAGGACGGTTCGCATCTGATCCCATTTCTTGATGTCTTCCTCACATCGTTCCAACTCGCATTCTACACGACGCATGCTCGCAGAGTTCTCCTTACAAGACTGCACAACTTTCAGTAACTCGTCTCGATGCATCTTCAACGGAATAGTAACATTTCAAAAAAAATGCTCATCTGATAGAAAAATTTAGTAAGGATCATCCGATCATCTTAATGCTCTATCTGATCCAATTCTATCCATTACGGCTACCTCGCTAAGATCCCCACCGCGAGTTGAAAATTATCTTCTCACACAGCGTTACTTTCTCCAACGTATCCCACCCAAAAGAAGCAGTTGTGAAACCATTTTTTGTAAAAACTTAGAGTAGAGAATTTTCTGCTGTATGCGCCTTAAAGGAAATCTAGAAATGTATTACCAAAGACAAACAATTTCGTTAGAAAAAACACTTCTAAAAAACACGGCCACAGTGATTTGTTATTTTACGTTTTTAAAAAACACATCGTTCGAATTAAGGGTACAGCGATGGCAATGGGATCTAAATAAGTCTTGTGCCATTCACTTAATATATTTACATAAGGCATCAGTTTCGAACAAAATACCTCTATCGTAACGGGGTAAAATTCCACTTTATTTTGCGTACTTAGTATCAGCAGTGGGTCAGATAGAAGTCCTAAATAAGGTTAATGTAAAATTTCAGAACCGAATTCCATCTGGAAGAATCAAGTTGAAATTTAGCTCGAAGTCTTGTCTTCCTCCTACTTGGCATAAAGCAAAATTGCAATCATAAAAGTGTGACAGCAGCAAAAAATGAAGAAAATGTGACATGTAAGGAAATGCTCTTTATGCACACTTCCTACGTAAAGCAACGAATACCACGCAGTAAGCAAAACACTAAGTACCTGGCTGTTTGATAATATTCGTTGCCTGACCCGTAATGAATACCTGACCTCAAATCATCCTTTGATAGATCTCTAGAAAATGAAATAAATTTCAGCTCACTGCTAAACTCCCAGTGCCATTGAAACAAAACTAAACAGTGAGATCTGCATGTTGCACATTCTACGAGACGCAGGTTTCACTATATGCCTTCTGCAGCAGCAGCAGCAGCACAACGAAC
>JAARMF010000720.1:51301-68707 GCA_022844705.1 Toxascaris leonina | reverse complement strand
CTGTTCTATCACATCCCTTCACTTTATCGCGTTCTACATTTCCAGGTGTGTTCTTGCCCTTATCCCCCTCCAATCTGTACTTTCCAAATCTCCAACTAGAAACTTTTTCTGTCGTATCAAACATTTTCATATCTGATCCTGGCGAATGAGATTATTTATTCTTAAGAAGGAGAATTATGTTCGAATACTCCTAGTTGTTTGCAGCCACGTGCTGAGACAATCGGCTATGAGACGGCATTCATAGTAAACGAGACTTCAAAGGCTATCGATCAACTGAAGAATTGGATGAGCCCAGTTAAGGTAGTGCATTTGCTGAATTTAGCATACCTTCGATCATATTCCAACTTCCGGTCTCCAATTCACCTTTCAGCTTATCGCGTCAAACAATTTTTTATCAGACAATCAGCTCAAATTTCTCATCTTTAAGATCATTAATTACAGATAAGTGCAACAATTTTTTCGGTCCGAAAAGTGTGTGCAATTCAGTTGTCTTACGTTTGGACATCGTATTTCCTAGATCATTTATAATACAAATAAAAGAAACAAAGCGACCAAAGTAGTGACATCAGCTGCACTTTAAGTACTTCGAAACCCATTTAATTATTTACTCTCTCATCAAATCCGCACATTGTTCGTAAAAAAATTTGTTGAAAACGATTGACTAGTATTATGTTCGTTTTATAATGGAGTCTGAGTGAGCAGCCTAATATAAAACCTATCGGGTTGATTGCAATGGTCGTGCACTGCAATCTAATTACTTTGGGCTATCCGACGAGCACTGATGATACATCACACAGAATCCAGGCATTAATAGATAATGAAGGAGAACATTTTCCACTGAGAGGATCTATTTTTTCAGCAAATGCCTTGATAATCCTCATTGCACTTGACTGAAACAGAGGAATTCCGCAAAGAAAATTCGTTTGCAGAGATGAGAATTTTTTCATACTAACAAGAATTCTAAAAGAAATGTATATTTTATGGGCAGAGAAGGCGACGAGTGTCGTGAAAATTATTATTGCGCCGGAAATATTTAAACAAATATATATTTATATCGCATTTATATAAATAAAATTATATACACTAACGAATATAGCAAATCTATCGCTCTGTGTAAACAAACAACTGAATTGACTCCAAAAAGAGACCAAAAAAATGCCATTGTAGAATATATGGGGCAGATATTTTAGTAGCGCCAACAGCACTAATTCAATCGATATTGTCTGTCTCTGATTAGCAGTGATTGAGACGAGGACCACAGAGTTAACATTAACTATTGCTCACTAGTAACTAACTATTTACTGTTATTGGTACTTATTAGTATTTAATTCTTTGCTGAGTATTTTACATGGATATGAATAGAATGCCCGTACTGGTGATAAATATCTAAATTTTTTGCATCATTATTGATTAGCGATTATTTAGAAATTGATAACGATGAATATTTTATTGCAGGTTTCACGAAATGTTATGCAATTTTCCGATGCGGCTTACATTCAAAAGGAACCTCTCGGTGTTGTACTCATTGTTGGACCATGGAATTTCCCACTGCAGCTATTGCTTACACCATTGTGTGGTGCATTAGCGGCTGGAAATTGCGTCCTATTGAAACCATCTGAATTGGCACCACACTGTGAAAAGCTTCTCGCAGAGTTATTACCGAAATATATCGATGCAGGTGTTTGTCGTATCATTACTGGTGGACCAAGTGAAATGACGTCAGTATTTTCAAAATTTTCAATTGTCTTACCTCTACGAATCGTCAAGGTGAATGTGATTGAGAAAGAGAAAGATCAAAGGAGGTACAACTGTCGGAAACTGACGAATCGTGAGTGAGTGCAATGATCTGGCGA
This sequence comes from Toxascaris leonina, assembly GCA_022844705.1. Taxonomy (NCBI): domain Eukaryota; kingdom Metazoa; phylum Nematoda; class Chromadorea; order Rhabditida; family Ascarididae; genus Toxascaris; species Toxascaris leonina. The sequence continues at coordinate 66,854 of JAARMF010000720.1, read as the reverse complement.
AAAATGATTTTATTTCTTCGCAACAGATGATGGGAACCTCCATCAGATCCCTCAAAATATGACTGTTATTTCTTATGAAGCAACACAGTCAAGACTTATACACAATCTGTGTGAACACCATTGTCGTTACTTGAATACTTATAACAAATATTTTCATCATATAACACACGTCTTGACATCATAATGTTCACATCATATAGACAAGCGTATTTTTCATGAGTTGCGCACCTCAAGGTAGTAGTCTTGACCGAAAGCAGAAAAATGAGTATAGGCAAAACAACGATTCTTATTGAAGAAATTGCTTCAAGTGCGATTCGCATTCAAATTCAAATTGATAGTTTACCTGTGTTTGCTTTCATGTGCATTCGTGCATTAATGCGCTCACCTGTCCGTTTATTTGCAAAGTGAATGTTCAACTGAGCAGACAATTTGCTAAAATTACAATTCTTCGATGAAATCTGCTTGTGAATCTTTAGAACTGATATGACAGCTTCAATGACAAGCGTTAATCGAGTTGTGTCAAACAAAGAAGGGACTATTCAATGCAATATTTTTTGCAGTGAACTGCTGAAGCAACGTTTCGACCACATCTTCTTTACTGGATCAACAAACGTTGGTAAGATTATCTATCGAGCTGCGGCTGAAAACCTCACACCTGTCACACTTGAACTAGGAGGCAAATGGTTGGTTGTTCTGCTTCGCCGTTCAGATTTTCGCTTTCATTTACTAGCTTCATCGACCAAATGTGCCGCACACTAAACTATAATTGCGTCAGTGGTGGTGGTTTGCTGTGATGCAACAGAATTGAATGGTTGAAGACAGCAGCAGAATAAATCCTATTTAGCTGAATGAACTGAAGGACGTTTTTCGATCAGTAGATCAAATGAACATCCATCGGAGGTCTAAACATCCATTAAAGGTACATGGCTGGCTTATTGGCATATACATCTGTAATTGTGTTCATCGTTGTAGCGCAGCAATTATTGATAACGGTATTGATCTCGATATAACGGCTAAACGACTCGTCTGGGGGAAGTTCGTGAATTGCGGTCAAACTTGTGTGACAGTCGATTATATTCTGTGTGTCGATAAGCGGCAAGAGGAATTTATCAGTCAAATAAAACGACACATCACCGAAATGTATGGCGAGGAGCCGAAACAAAGCGCCGATTACTGCCGAATTATCAACGAACGGCATTTCGAGTTCGTAATTACTGCTAATTGCGTAATCCACAACTAATTTCAACACAACGTGAAACAACGGACTCTGTACTCATAATTCTTTAGTGAAAGTGTTTGCGTTTTTGAACAGTTGCATTCATTGCTGACTGCATTCATCAGTAGCAATCTAATATGAAAGTTATAGCCGATCCTAGTTGAATCACCTTTGATTAGGAGTTAGACATTTGCATTAGAAGAGATCTAAGGGAGGGGGGAGTATAGCGAGGGATGACTGATCATGCCCAAGAAAGGAGGAGCCGTTAGCTGCGATCCTATTGTTCAAGGTAGCTAGCTTGGCACTCACCGGCTNNNCCTATTGTTCAAGGTAGCTAGCTTGGCACTCACCGGCTCGAGTATTTTATTATATAATGTTGGCAAACGTTGCCCCACTGCTGCGGTTTTTTGGCAATGGAAGTATATCTCAAATGCAGGTGAATTCGCTAAGGAATAAGCGACACTTAGTAATTAGTTTTGAAAACTAATCACTTCAATCTGCGATCCCAAAGTTCTCTCTCCTGGAAAACCTGAGTTAACGGTATTCAGCTTGATGATGNCTTCAATCTGCGATCCCAAAGTTCTCCTCTCTCCTGGAAAACCTGAATTAACGGTATTCAGCTTGATGATGAAATTCATTGGATGCGTTATCTCCGTGAAATGTATTTCATTCATCCCAAGAACGGGTTCAATTACAATAGCGAATATAAGTCAGCTAATCAATAAAAAAGCACAATTTATAGCCGTTTGAGCGATATATTGGGGAAGACGGCTGGAAAGGTTGTGTGTGGAGGCGATTTGAACCGTGACGATCTCTATATCGGCCCAACAATTGTGGACGAAGTTAAAGAAGACGATGAATTAATGAAAGAAGAAGTGAGTCCAATCAGCTTTTATATATTATACATCAACTGGAAAGTGACGATCCCTCGGCTTTTGCGCATTTTGTTTTGCATATCTGCACACTTGATGTTATCACAAAATTATGGTGGAAGATGAGGGGAGCTGGAGGAAGGATGGAGCGGTGAAGGGAGGGGAAGGAGGCAAGGTGGGGGCGAAGATTACAGGTGTTTCATATCACATAGCACTTCGNGGGCGAAGATTACAGGTGTTTCATATATGTCTCACATAGCACTTCATTTTGCTTGTTGGAGGCCCCTTTCTCTGTCGAGCCCGTTTGCCGAAATGAAACCAATTTTTCTCGTTCTATACAAAATTCACATAAAGGCAAACTAGTTGCATAACTCGATTAAATACTTCTGATAGGACTTCAGATTATTTTTAGATATTTGGTCCAATTTTGCCGATCATTGCCGTCGAGACGTTGGATGCTGCAATTCAATTCGTAAATGCGCGGCCAAAGGCCTTGACGCTACACTTTTTCAGGTCCGTTGTCGAAAGCAATTGAATGTTTGTGCATATACATCGGAATGCACTTATAGTATACAAAATAAAGTGAAACGAAGCAAAGTATGCGATATTGATGAGAATGAAGTGAAGTGAAATAAAGCATGCTGTAAAATATCCGCTGCTTGGATTCTAACAATAATTCGAGTCGTCCATAAAAGAGTTTCCTTTAGCATCGCAGATATTTCTGCCGAATTCGGCGGAACGATTCTCAAAGAAATGGCTGCTTTATCTATGAGAAGCTAACAACTTTTAAGCGTAAGAATAAATTCGGTCCGATTGATGAGATTTCACTGCAAATTTTCTCGAAATTTTGGAAATTAAGTGAATCACATTGAAGCAGATCCATTTATTATTATTATTGAATTAATTAATGCTGTAATGGTTTGCTATCTTAACAATGTTCTAATGGAATCGTTTTTAGTGAAGATCAAAAGAATATCGACCGAGTTATCAACGAGACCAGCAGTGGTTCAGTTGTTGTTAATGACGTCATGATGCAAATGATTTGTTAGTTGTTAATGCAATTTTTTAATTACTTTATTGTATTTAAGTTCTCTTACGGTTATATTCGTCAATTTAATTGAGTTCTATTCGGTTCATTCCATCCCTAATTTAAAACGTAAGCCATTCTGAAACGGCGCAATCATAGGGAAAGTGCCTAACAATGCAGTACCGTAACAGCAATGCAATACTTTAATAGCAATGAGCACTACACTGATTGTAATTGATTATACTGAATTAAATGTTTATTTTCCTGTCGGAAAACGTTTTTTTAATTGTCATATGATCGTCGGTTCACTCACAACGACAATTTTTTGAACAGCTCATATTTAATTGGCCATCTGAGTTTCGAATAAAGGTATGTACTTTATTCGTCAGGACTCAAATGGCTTGAAATTAGTTGCATATCCTTTTTCGTTTTGGCAGCTTTCACGGAAAATTTACAAAGTCCTAGATATTGCTGGTATAGAAAATAACCGAAGTCTTATTCTAAAGAGTTTCTTCGTTCGCAACTGAGATCTACCTGAGGATGAAGCATTCGTAATTCATAGGTGTGCATTCAATAAATGCTGATGGGAATGAATTGCAGTGGAGACATTACCATTTGGTGGTGTTGGTTCGAGTGGTGTAGGACGATATCACGGCAAATATACATTTGACACATTCACGCACGAAAAAGCCGTTCTGCATCGTTCGATTGGCTTGGAGAAATTTTTGTGGTATCATTTGCGTATTTCATAGTGCAAATTTAAATTATTGCTACAAAATTGAGTGAGCTATTGATCTTTGCTAATCGATTTTGGAGGGGTGAAAAATATCTGAGGAGGAATCGTTGAGGAATTGGAGGTGCAAGGATTTCCTTATCAGGTTGTTTTTACGTAATGTTTTGCGTAATTACGTATTAAAATTGCGATATTACGTAGTGTCCCTACCAATTCAATGTTATGTGAGTGTAAGATGGCATCAATTGCGGTCTGCAATTTGGAAAACTATCCCAAATAGTGAATTCTTTCGCTGAATCTTCCTCGCCGAATAAATTCAGTGTGAAGGGAGGGACAAGTAGCGAAGCATATAAGAAGGGATAGCGCAATTTATGCTTTCCGAATTTCCATTATTTCTTACTACTTACTTCCAAATCATTTCGAAGCAAATAGCAAGAAAATGTCGGTCACAGCTCACATTTTAGATGGACTAATCGCGCATAGGAATTTCCAACCAAGGATCCTACTCCGTGTCGACCGGTTGCAAAATGCATCCCAGTTTCTAGGCCATCTAACTATCTATTACTGTTATCGTAGGTTTGATGATTTAATAGTAGTTGTGGGTGGTCACTGTCTGTATAAACTATCAGTATTTGCAGTCAATATATTCAGCTGTTCCCGAATTAAAATATCTGCCCGCACGGGCGCATATACACGCCGCCATAATGCAGATTTGCAAAAGTGCACAGAAATAGCCTAATCCACAAAGTTTCTACCGATCGTATATATCGTCGTGAAGTTGGGTGTCCATCTTTAATGTGCATGTAAATTCGTGATGTTGCACATGTGTGATGCGTATGAAACTGGATTAAGAGCCGAATGTGAGAGAGTTTTTGAAACTGTTATCAACAGCACCACCGAAGATGTATGTTGATGAACGTAACTGCGAATTTCGAGACACATTTAGCATCAGTGGTTTTGTATTTGAATCCTCTACCGACTATAATATTTCCTTGTATCACTTTGCCGTGAGAAAATTTTTTTATTGCGGTTTCAAATACGATTAGTCATTAGTCGTTTCGTTCAGTTTGAATTATTCCGATGATTTGTTATTCTGAAACAATGGAAATTCTTCTAATCCAAGCGGTTTTAGCTTTTGGATTCCCGCATTTGATCCACCGTTAGTCTTTTTCTTTAGTGCAATGTCGATGTGTCCTCACCAAAGAGTATTCAATATCCAGTTATGATAGCACAAGGCTATAAGTTAGATGCAATGCTTTAATCATTAGTAGCGTATGCCGATATAACAAACAATAAGCTGCTGAGCTGCTTGTTAGATAATTAACTCACAGCATTAAGAGAATAGAAGTTTTTGCACTTAATTTAACTCTTTTTTCAATGGCGTTTATTACATCCGTCCATTGACGATGAGATGATATCGCTTTAGAGGGAATTTAATCGATATTTAAATAGCTGAAAACATTCTATGAATATTTGCAGGATGCGATATCCACCATACACGGAAAGCAAATTGAACTGGGCGAAGAAGGCGATGGCAAAGTGGAAGATCCCATTCTCATAGTTGAATATTTCCAAATCCAACCATTCATTTGATCTATTCCTCAGCTTCTATCCATCATATCTTTGTGCTTTTTCAGTGGAATTTTGGCAAATATTAATGCTATGATATAGTAGATGGAGCGATTCTCATTCCATCATCGCTCATAGGTTATCAGGGGTGGCGGTGTTTCATGATGAGCTGCGTTGCCGCAAAACGTGTTGTACCGCATGACTGCTTTGATCGTGCGTTCGTATCACATTGTCAAGTACTGCTGAAATTCAACTGCAGTTAGTGGAATTTAAGCAATAATTACTCCACAAGCATATATTCAAGCACAGAAGAAACTGTCTGCGGTATTAGTTGTTTCTCTATGTCTCCGTCCTTCCCTAAATCGGAGAGATTTGAAGAGCTTAGCAGTCAGAAATGTCTCAGAATTGTGCTATTGAGAAAAGAAGAGCTATAATGGCCACATTTCGGGCATATTGTTGTCTATCAGAAATCGTTTCAATGCCACTGAATCCTGTCATGAAGAATTGTCATTTTATGAGTTTTTTCACACATTTGCTTCAAAACGATCGTAAAGCTGTTTAAGCCTATGTAATATGGTTTTCGTTTTATGAATTATTATAATAAAAATGATGAATTTATGAATATCGAACTCGAAATCCACACATTCTTGAGGTTGACCTCAAACTTCTCGAGCTCTGGACATTTCAACTAGGCCAAATCAGTGCATCCAAGCAAACATATTACTTTTTGCCAAAGCATCTAAACAACCGGACAATGCTTATGCTTTTTTATCTTTCAAAGAAATATTAAGTTAGGTGAATCCTTTCTTATTTCAAATATGCATTCGTTCGATTGTCGATGGATAAACAATGAAAGAACGACTTTATTTCATTATAGAATATTAGCAAAGAAAGACACCAATTCGCAATTCAGTGAATGGTGATTCAAAATTTGGGGCAATAACTACACGCTGGAGTGTTCAGCCATCTACATTAACAATTCGCAATCATTTTCCTTGATATGAATTTTTGCATTCGCTTTCTCGTTCACTTATCATATCCTGAGGTCATTGTGATTATCGGTTTCTCAGCTCGAGATGAAGTAACGATTTTGGATCAGTTGGTAGTTGGAAAGGTGCGCAGTATCGCTTATCATTTCCAAATGCTTTAGGTCATCAGATGGTCACTACATACCGCCTGATCTAGCAATACCCGCGAATATACAACAGAATCGATGAGAGAGATAAAACAACGTCTTTGTTGAATAACGGTTAAATAACACCATTCCACCACAAACCAAAATCAAAATTACAACAACATACATGAAAGGGACTTATCATNAATTACAACAACATACATGAAAGGGAATCACTTTGTATGAAAGCAAATTCTTTGAAGGGATCCGTTATATAACCAAAAATGGTATTTCAATCGTTGTTGAGTTTTACGGATATTATTAAACAACAATTTCGAAAACTCGTAGTCAATATGTGAAAATAAATAAAAAGTTCACGAAAGTTTCGTCAAAGATTTGTGAAAAAATCAAACTCTAACAAAGTAAATATTTTCCATCAATTTCATCAATGAGATTAAATGACACTCTAAGATGAAGCTTCGATCAGCCAGAGGTCAGACTTCCAGTAAACAGCAAAACAGACAAGCTCTTTAGAGGTGACCTTTGAAATGAAGTACAATTATAACACATGAATGGTAACACTGTTTGTCACTCTCATTGGTTGTATGAACACATGTAGACAACAATGAGAAACATTTAAATGCACATGATAATAATATCTTTACTTCAAGCCACGATGCGGTAAGGGGTCATTATTACCAACAATAAACCAACTGCATTCGAGTACACATTGGTGTATAATCACTACGGTCACCCCCTTATTTAGCTCATCAAACAATTTATGAGTATCTAATTCATTTTAACATTCCGCTCCCAACTTAATATCGGAAATTGCGCGATAAAAGTTGCAGTGAAAGCTTCTTTTATATCTACCTTCACATCGCTCAACAACCTTGGATGGATTTGATGAAAGACGCATAAGAAAAAAAGGAATGCGGCAGCTAGAGAAGCGGTGGAGTTTCTGCAGCTAGCGAAATGAAACGTTAGCTATGCAAACAAGGATGGGTATCTCGGAAATTCTTCNTGCAAACAAGGATGGGTATCTCGGAAACTCTTCTCGACCTTCGTCTCTTCCTCCTCAGCGTCCCCTCCCCCCTCCTCTCCTCCTTGACGATGCGTCCACCAAAAATATGAATTCACTGACTTTTTTCAAGCCAATAAATGTGAGCAAGGAAAAATAGTAAAACGACAAACTGTAAAATAACCTCAAAACGTTGAGCAAACATATTTAACATCAATAATACAAACAAACAACAACAATAATATTATCAGCACAAAATAAAATGAAAGAACGCAAAACAATCCGAAAACTGTGAACGAGAGTTCAGTTCGAAACAACAGCATTTTTAATCGAAGACGAATTCCAGTCAGTTCCCATTCTCTTACATATAAGACCACAAGTTAATTCCTTATAAATGCGACCACGCCCATCACAATGGCATGATTGCGTATTCTCAATGAACATGAGATTCGAATGCGTAGAAAGCGAACCGATATAATGAAAGGAATTCTTATGAACAAGTAGATCATTGCGGAAATGATCAAACAGCAGCTGCTAGCTTACGACAGTAAATGGAGTCGAAGTCACCGATGACGGTAATGGCGGCGGTGCGGGTGGTGGTGACGCACACCTCGGCATATGTATCGCGATCTCGTAAGGTGGTGGTGGCTCCCTAGGCACTCCACAAATCCATAAATCGGCAGCGAAATCCTCGGCGCTGATCACACCTGAAGCAATCACACCTAACATCAACTACAACGACTCTCAACTCAATAATTCGGAAGTTTTCTTGCAGAGTTAAAAGAATGTGTTAGCTTTGAACACGGTTACTTCTCTAATCCGGTTTAACTTAGACAACACTAAAATTAGCCAACTAGACACCGAGATACGCTCTCTAATGATTCAGGTCGTGAGGTCGGACTCCGTGACGACAAAAGTTCTTCGCTATAAACCAAGGGAACAACTGTATTGCAAACATGGAGCTCAGTCGTCAAAGCTAAACGTTAGAAAGAAGGGCATCTAAAATCGGTTTGCACTCAGCTTCATCAAGATTCGATTATTGAGAGCAATCTAAACAAATAATGAAACAATTTGAGATGGAAATCCATTTGACTCAATCAGTTTGCTCTTATGTGCGTTCTACTTCCAGAAGCAGAGCGCCGTAGCATTCAGATATCCATGACTACAAGAACATTTGCATATTGAATGCAAGCTTTTGACATTCGAATCGGTCGTCATTGCTAGAGTGCCGATATCAAGTAATCNCGAATCGGTCGTCATTGCTAGAGTGCTCTACAACCGCTATCAAAGTAATCAAATGCTAAAATCCCTAAAGCTGAGTTTCTTGCATCTCATTAAAGATATATTCGGACGAGCTATATTTTATATATTACAGCACAACTTACTATCAGAGATGTGTGCACTATTCCTTCTTTCGAGACGTTCCATTCTCGCACTATATATTCGACAACCAAACGTCAATAAGAATACCGTAAAGAAAACACCGATTGTTATACCGGCGGCAAGTCCACTCGTTATTGTCGATTTACCTATAAAATATATATCTCACTCGAAGATTGAATCATAAAAAAATATCGCGAATTATAGCAACCACTGGTGTGCCGAAAAATTATGCTGTTTCATATCCACTAAGCTTCTACAAGTTGGAAAAAGATAAAGAAATTCCCTATGTGGATGGCGAATAGACAACAGGTGAAAATATTCGGCTAATTGAAGTGAATGTGAGTGATTAATTAAATAGACAAAAACTCAACAGATAAGTAATATATGCAAATGAATGCGCACACAGAAAGGCATAAGCTAAAGGAAATGAAATTCGGAAGGCGCCATTTAAATGATGATAAGAAGGAAGGCCGATTACCTTGCAGGTGCACTAGTAGTCAGCAATATGAGGTGATACCATTGAATAATGTTCATTATACGTCTTTAATGGCAGCCATACGGATGCCAATAAAGACGTGTAATGAACATTATTCAATGCACTCAGCACTATTTTTTTCTCATGTATCAGAAAAAACGCAAATTTCTTATACGCATCATAACGCCGATCTCATTGTTGTGAATGTCGTCAAGATAGGCAAATAAATTTTGTCTTTTTTTCCGCTTTCGCTATAAACAATTACACAGACAAACTGAAGGCTTTTCTTCAATGTTATACATATATTAAGCTTTGATTGGGATAAATTTTTCGTTATGTTGCATTCACTAGTGACTCAAATACTGATTGCTCAAAGATTACTTAAGTAAGAGACGTACAGATTATTTAGCTTTATTTTCTTAGNNNGCTTTATTTTCTTAGGAATATAGTCAGAGATTATTTACTTGGTAGACATACAGATGATTCACCCACGAGATACACTAATAGTCTACTCACCAAAAAAAGAATAGTGGTATTGGCAGTTGCTATGAAAATGTGAATGAGTGCAATCACTAACTGCTGCTTCGAAGAAACTTTTGCAATCGTCTTTTGATCAATTATAGTTACTTATATGAGCGTTTTCATAAGTTAATCAATAAATCTATACTCTGCTATGCATATTTATTTTAAAGCATTAATAGACATTTCGATGTAGCCATCTCTTCAAAATTTCGACAATACTTTTTTGGCGTAAATGACAGACGCTCATTCTGCGAAACTTCTGAGCCGACAGTCCAGAACGGACCTTTCGTGCCCCAAATGACGTCCACAAAGGCAGTTTAACCACAAACATCGGTAAATAAAGCAGCTATATAACTTCGACAGAAATGAACGAGCTAACCTCCACTGGGATCTGCGACATAGTATTTATCCCATGAGATGGGTTTATACGTTGGATAAGGCCACATAGACTGCATCGACGAGTCAACACTCCGTTTACACAATGGACACCCACTACCATTCACCACAATGGCACCTTTCAACTCGTATTCTTCTTGCGGTAAAACTGATTCTGCAAAAAAGCGCATCATATTATTATTGCACACTTGCAGATTTTAAATTGAAAGTCATTCCGCAATAATGGAAGCCAAAATGAGATAATCAGCGCATACCGTCGTAGCCTCTCACAAACTAAACTACAATCGCACTATTTTCTAGGGCAAAGGCCCATTTCAAGTCGTGGGCCTTATACGGCCCCGTAATAATCTTAGAAGGTTTGGTATAATATATGAGGAAATTATTCAGGTCCTCACACTGTATCAAGGTTAGGGTGTAGATGTATAGCTCAGATCGTAAGTGCCACGTAAAAGTTAAAAAAGCATAATAGCTGTTTTGTCGCGATTGATTGGAGGATACACCAATTGGGGACAACGAAGCATAAGACAGAGGAGCGCTCACGATCGAGGAAGAACCTGGGGCAACGTGCAACGCTTTTCAAATTTGCAGCTTTTATAGGACATTCTGTAAAAACATCACCTTAAAAAGGTTCTGCAGTGTAAATTCCTTTCGGAAGTTAGACAAGCGATGATTCGTTGAGGGCAATTCGCTTGCGAAGTAATTTCCTCCCCAAGCAAATGCTGTACTCACTTAATCGCCTTTTCGCCTCAATCTTTCATTAATTGAAAAGGAATTCGGTCGCTTATTGACGTTAATGCGTCATCCGCTTTCGTTAAAATTTTAAGCAGTTTCGTTCCTATAGCATATGAAGATGTGTTATTATTTACAAAAAAAAAAATGCTTATTGAGTTTCGCGTCGATATTCTTTGCTATTTGCATTGAAGTGCAATCGAATCATCGGAAGAATGCTCGTTGGGAAGTTGGCGCATCATTGATGCGAAATACATGTGTGTAGGGTTATGGAGAATGCAGAGGGAATAAAAAACGAAAATTGCAAAGAAGTTTGGCGTTGAAAGATGACCTGAGGCTGTTGTACAAAGTTGCAGACATAAGCAAGCTGTTGCATATTGCCCGAAATAAATGTATATCGATGACGATTTACAACGACGGAAGCAGAAAGGAAAAAGTCGCATTCTATGACAAATCTCCGGCATAAAATCGGTCGGTCGCCTTCAGATGCTCTGAGGTAACGGCCCCCATCAAAAGATTCTCCTATCCATTGCGCACAGATGAACTTTCAAGGCGCCTATCGCAATGTATCATCGAACTGGATAGCGCCTCTTCCTATACAAATATCTCAGCTTTACTTCCCAACAACTCCACTAAACATTTAGCTGCAGCTCTGTCTTCAGTCTTTCGGTGTGGTTTATATTCCGTTGTGGTGCGCAGTTATTCAAGATTATTCAAGATCCAACTTAACTGCCGATTTCAAGAGTGTCTTTTTATGAAGTTATTCTTCATTTAGCAACGGAAATTTGAGACGAACACAGCAGAATGGTGAATTCAAAGTTTAAACAGTGAAAGAACCTAGCAAGCTTGATTATATCAGCTCATTTGAGCTTGAGTAATATTCCCGCTTAAAACGGAATTAAAACACGTGATAAAAAATGATCACAAACTCATAAGGAGTGATTGCGCATATCAGCGGAAGCATGCTCCATATCATATCAAAGAGTTAAAGGTAATCGTATTTGAACAATTCATGCGCAAACTGCGAGCAAATTCAAGAGGAACAGAAAATATTATTCTCATACTTGATCGTCAATCATTCCATTCCCCCCTCAACCCTCAGAAAACTCTCATAAGAGTCGCTGTTTCAAATGATTTCTTATCACAATTAATGAAAATGTGCACTTTATGGCATTTTTGTTCAGTTCATTATTAGCTCAACACTGGTGTCACTCTATGTGCCGAATTCTCTACATTCCGCCAAATGCATTATCCACTTCGGTTGAATATTAAAGTATAAACAACTCGTCAGCATAATGAAGGGTTCATTTCGTTTCGTTTAATGTTGCAACACTTTTCCTTTTATTTTAGCGTTTTGCAGTTATCTTCCTAATAAGGATCAACGGAGAAATGTGTTAATTTACCTGTCTAAGAAACGAAAAACGTCAGATCCATAAAAATAAGAATAAAGTACTGCAGCATTAAGCAAGATGAAATAGCTCTATCGAGCAAATTATGAGTCCTCCATATTGACTAGATGACGGAATATCAAAAAAAAAAAAAATCTATTTCTCCACATTCCCATTATCTAGAAGACGACGTGGATGACTGAACTGTGCGAATGCACGAGATAGCGGAGATGTACCAAAGATTGTGCGATAATTCAGTGAACGATGCAAGCAAATCGTGAATCGCCATGGATACGATAACGACCGATTGCGGTGAAGCATAGATAGAGACCTACTCAACTACTCAGCTGGGTTCGATTAAGCGGTCACCATACCTAAAAAAAATTCCCAAATACATAAATGGTCACTCACTGTCGTAGTCTTATGCATCGCCATAAGCGATTGCCAGTTGCCAAAGCTGATCAGTGGAAGCAGCGATTAGTGTAGCATTTAACAGCTCAGTTAGTCTTAGAAATCTGGTGAGATTACAGATGAGAAAAACAGTATGCGACAAGAGCGGAAGTGTTAAACAAGAAAGGGAGAGGTGAATACGAATGAGAGGAGTTAGTGTTGAAGTGAACGCATACTGTTTTTCTTATCGTTATATCGTATAACATATATAGTCACTGCATTATTGTACAATAAAAAAAAAATCAACAACTCGTCCCCTTAGATCCAATTTTTCATGTTTTGCAGTTATTTTTCTAACAGTGACCGTAAGAAAAAACGATGACATCTATTCCAGAAACAGCCAAAATTTTAGATCCATAAAAGACGGAAAAAATCGTTGCGATATGAGGCAAAACGAAACAAGTTTGCAGCGTTCATTTCTCAAGTCAACGACCCTTCCCTATCATTTCTCTAAAGTCGAACCACTGAGGTTCAATGTTAAATAAATCCCCAGCGGAAACATGAATTTAAAATTGTCATCCTCTTGAAAAACAAGAGCAAACAGCAAGGAATTCGAATAGATAGTGTGGGAATATATAGCAAGAAATGCAATTCCATGAATGAACCGGTTCAACCGTTCCACTTGCCGCTCGCTGATTGATTTAGCACTTGATGATCCAGAGTCACACGAGTGGAATTGTGTCTAGCTAAGCTTGGTGCACTGCAAGAGAACGCATCCTTCGAGTGAGGGAGCCCACTGGGGATAGATTTCATTGGCAAGAAGTGAAGGAGAGAAACTGCGATGAAAAATTTGGGAGCAGTCGAATCTAAAAACACTTCCAACTCCCCTCTTTCAAGCTTTCCATAGAAACGTCGCCTGATATCCGTTCTGGTTATAGGGTTTCTTTGCACACCACGTAATCTAAGCGCAAGAAACATTCACGATTATGAGCCGGGCAATCGAACAAATTACGATGATCGAATATGACAAATTATAGAAAAACTTTCTGAACGAGCAACAACTTGATCATATATGAGCCGTTTCATTTGACGAGATGACAAAGAAAACAATTTATAGAGATAAGGAAAATGATTCAATGAAGTGACACAAATATTTCTAAAACTTTGAAAGGAGAGCAATGTCTCCGAACATCAAGATGAGACAAAAAACAACAAGAGAAATGGTAAATATCTCCGAATAAAACATTGCTTAGTGAAATAGTGTAATAAATGACTTTATGTCTAGCAAAGAATAATTAATTCATTAATGTGGATTTGCTTTCAATTCTTTAGACTACTTGATAACATATGTGCCAATCAAGAGCACCATCAAAACAAAAGCAGGCAATTATTTGCTTTATTCAATAAACAATTCCTATTAATTCCTTCTAGCTCCTCCCCATTCCTTTCCCACGAAGGCCTTTCTCCATAACCATTTCTCCTCCCATCGTGGTACTCGAAAAAGTGATGAAATTTGACATATCCGAATATTTTATGCTTAGCCAAAATTTTGGAGGCAGAAGCAAACCTAATAAGTGGTCATCACAAGAAATCTTAGAAAATTCTATAAAAGGTGAAGTTTTCATTCGAGGTTCTACATTAAACTATACCATACTTTACCACTCTACAAATTCTCTAAATTGTTCTATACCTTCTCACTATATTTCTTAGTTATACAATATTTTAGCATCGGGAAGGGAAGATTCGGAATATTTTAAACGATAACCACCAGTCCTAAACGTATGAGTCTATAATTTCTGTTATTCCTCACCAAAGCTATATTTACTAACTTGGATGGAGGAAGAGCAAGATAGGAGCGAAGTGAAAAGCCCTTCCTAGATACCAATATAAAATTCAAAAAAAAAACAGTTGTAGCGGAAGTGTGGAATAGCAAAACGAAGCCAAAAGTGAAGTGAAGCGTATTAAATGTCCTTTTAGTGCATATGCGATAAACGGTTCGCTTACTGAGATTCCCAACCCATACAGCATCAATTCTCACGACGCAACCTTGCTCCCAGTCATATATACGGAGCTGACCAATTATGCAATCGAATTCATTTATGAACAATCTCTACCAAATACCGTTGATTATATCCCTATTCATACCATATTGTACCACCGTGAATCTTTACCATATGCATCACACCACATAGGATTCATCAATCCCGCATGGCACTGTAACAATTTACGAATGAATTCGTTTCATGAGGATTCGTTCCACCGAAAACAGCTTTGTGGTGCGTTGCTGTGGAGTTGTATAATGGGGGAGTTTAAGTGGACGTTCAACGATGCGACAAGCAATTCACAGAGAGTGAATAGTTCCAAAACTTTGGTTTTTGAAGAAATTTTAGCATAAATTGCCGCAAAAATTGTCGACTCTTTCATCAAACATTTAAATAAATGTGCTATTCGAATTCAAACTACAAGAGGCTGTGATCTGGATGCAACGATATCCATATCAATGTTTATTATACAAATTAAAATTTAGTATCGAATTCAAATTGAATCAAGAATCTCATATTAAATCAATTTCTACACAATCATTTATGAAACACTTTAATGACGTCAAAGATGATAAGAAAATATCTGTTCATTATTTTGATAGATGAATTGCTATCGGAGATGAAATGAGCAAAAACATAGGATGGACCTGTTTAGTGAGGAATGCAAAAAGTGACC
>JAARMF010000720.1:37809-50640 GCA_022844705.1 Toxascaris leonina | reverse complement strand
GTGAATCTTTACCATATGCATCACACCACATAGGATTCATCAATCCCGCATGGCACTGTAACAATTTACGAATGAATTCGTTTCATGAGGATTCGTTCCACCGAAAACAGCTTTGTGGTGCGTTGCTGTGGAGTTGTATAATGGGGGAGTTTAAGTGGACGTTCAACGATGCGACAAGCAATTCACAGAGAGTGAATAGTTCCAAAACTTTGGTTTTTGAAGAAATTTTAGCATAAATTGCCGCAAAAATTGTCGACTCTTTCATCAAACATTTAAATAAATGTGCTATTCGAATTCAAACTGCAAGAGGCTGTGATCTGGATGCAACGATATCCATATCAATGTTTATTATACAAATTAAAATTTAGTATCGAATTCAAATTGAATCAAGAATCTCATATTAAATCAATTTCTACACAATCATTTATGAAACACTTTAATGACGTCAAAGATGATAAGAAAATATCTGTTCATTATTTTGATAGATGAATTGCTGTCGGAGATGAAATGAGCAAAAACATAGGATGGACCTGTTTAGTGAGGAATGCAAAAAGTGACCTTGTGTGATTCTAGGAACGATACTCTGTATTATGATTATTGAAAGAAATCAAAACTTTCTCAACAATTTTATAGAATCACAAATGTTATAACGATTATTAAAGAGCGTTAGCCATTAGAAATTTGGATGATGAGTAAACAATCAAGTTAACAATACATAAATAAACAAAAGAAAAAAGTTAATAAACCAATTAAGCAAATAATTAAAGAAACAGCAGTGTTTATAAATTGTATATAAATTGAATGTTCATATAAGAACGACTTAACAACTTCCCTTCTATGATCAGTCAACATTTTGTCACATCAAAGTGAGCATAAAACTATGAGGTCACATTGCATTTCGGGCAAAGTAATTTATCGCTGTGAATCGAACATGAATATAACATACCGAATAGCACAACAATCGAACCTTGATCGTTTGCAATCATTGCATAGGAATCAACACTTTTAGAATGCGGTTAATAATGATATCATCAACTAATTCTCGCCTTCGAATGCTCTCTAAACAAGTGAAAATATATGTGAAGTAAGTAAACAACACCTCTGAACTAGTTTCTCTTCAAGGAACTGCGCTCATCTCACAATAACGAAGGTGTGCTGTAATGTTCGTTCAATGATAAACGACTTACATAATTGAGTGGATGGCTTGAAATGAATGGAAAAATATTTAGCAAATAAGCAATGCTATATGCAGAAGTCCAGATGTGTTGCTAACCTCAGAGGAAATAAACTGCATACCGATCCACTACAACGATTTTACTCGCGAACAATGACTCGTTAATTAGTGATTAGAAAGAGATGAAAGAAGCGTTCAACTAATTCAGAAATGAACATCTCTACTGTTCAATATTAGCAAGTATTGCATTATGGATGTGCAAAGCGACAGCATTTGTATTAATGGAAAATTTTCAAGCTTTCCGCAGAAAAATATTCTACATTTTTTTCGTAACGTCAAAAATATATTATTACATTAGTTTTTCCTTTCCCAATATTTACATCGATTATTTATCTCGAATTCACAAAAATAATTTCCCCATTACATTCTAGCAGTTAGTTTTAGAGAGTGGCGAATAAGAAACATCGATGACTAAAACGAATACATTCCTTTGCTTCTTTTCTTCATAAGACGTCTCTTCTGCATTCTCTGGATGAAAATTGCGCGAAAGATTCCACAATTTTCCACAGTGGTCTTTCAATCCCCATGCAAGAGGCCATAAAATCAACTAATAAGCAGCTGAAATCAGTTATTTAAATATGAGGTCGACCCTCATTAATGACGTTAAAGATGCACAATCGATTAATCAGCCGACTATCAGTAAATAAAGCTGAGTGAGACGATTGTTATTATATCATAAAACTAAAACAAATCAACATTCAAATGCAATGAAGTCTTTGAGAGTTAAATCGAAATTCAAAGAAAAATATTAAAAAATCAAAAGTCTAATGAAATCATTTGCATAGAAAATGAGATATCCAAACACAGCACATCCATCACAATATCATTCACATGGACATTGCTGTCGATGTGAGCAAAATTAATTCCGATATATGGACTGAAATGATGATTCAATCGTACTGAAATCGAACTTGAAATAAAGCGATCAAAATGCATTGATTGATGGGGCATTATGATTTGAATACAAAAAATGATGCTCGTAGTTCCATAAGAATCACTGCAAATTCATGAATGCAGCTATTAACCTTTGATACAATCATATCACTATGTTTCGCTCTTTGATGCATTACTCAATGAATCCGTTATCGATAAATGCTACAAATGTTTAACCCCGAATAAACAACCAATGAGGAAGACTAGATGTAGCTCTTTTCCTCTCCATTCTCCCTCCTCCTCCTGCCTCCATCCCATACCCTACAAGACTTGCCGTTATTTTCGAGAAAGACAGCCAAACATAAGATCATCGCCAAGCATACTCCAGTACGCTTATCGCTAAGGAAACGTTGGCCTCTGGTAAGCGTATGAAATGAAAACACGTTCGGTCCCATTTCAATAAGCACTCTTCGAAGAAAAGTTTTGTTTGCTCTAGACGCTTCAATCATTTCCACTGAAATTTAATCTTTTCATGCGTTTTTGCAATTTTGCATGCGATATTTGCAACGGCACATATGCAACTACTGCAATCTTGAAGATGCCAGTTTGCACTCACAATTTCGTGGAATGAGATTATTACTGCAACGCTGTGCCTAAACGTTTAATGTGTATATGTGCTGATCTACACTTGGTTTTGATTTGCGAATTATTGAAATGGACTACGAATTCTTGCTTACATATTATGAACTATAGAGTTCTCTTATATTTAGCACACGCCTTTCATTTTACGCTGGAGAGGAACAAGGAAGGGTGAGGTGTACAGAGGCCATGCAGAGCAGGCGTAATATGCGCTGTTGCGTCTCGCTCATCTCATCGACCTACGTCGCTATTTACTGTGATATGATGAGAGTATTATGCACTTTCCACCAGCAAATCATTCAGATAACAGCTTCACAGGTTAGCTGATCTGATCGCCAACACAAATAGGAAACAGCAAATGCCACCCAACGGCGTGCAACAATTTCGCCGAAGTTCGTGCGTAATACCACAGTGGCTCACGAACTGAAACCGCATGGCAGACAGGCAAGCCACACAGATGGACGGACAGACAGACAAACAGACATATGGACAGACTAACGCCCACACGTTAGCACAAGCAAGACGTCACTCTGAAAAGTAAATTTGTGGACGACATGCTGGCGAATCCATAAAAGACTTTTGGGGCGATCGGATCACTAAAGGAATGAAAAAATTTTCTGCGAACGCTACTTCTTATGGTAATGGCTGTAATTGTCGGATGAATGAAATGTAAAAGGATTTTGTTTATTATATTTGCTTATTTATTAATATGAAAAAGTTGGCATGACAACAAAACGATGGTGAAGTTGACCTAGATATAGATAATGCAACCAAATCGCTTCGAAAGCTAATAATCAACGATTCGTTTATTCCTTTTGCATTCGTTGCTTGAGGGATCGTGAAGAAAACTTTAGCGGAAATTTGAAAAACCGATTGGAATGACAAACGGACGGAAAGAACGAAAATTACATCAGTTAAGACGGAGAGATATATTGAAGAAAGGAATTTAGTCAGTTTGAGTGAGTCGATGAGAGAGGAAAATGTTGAAAGAATAAAAATGTTTTTAAATGAATTATAAAATATGCTGAGAAAATTTGATGCCTTCGATGTTTGTCATCTATCTTCAAGAATCTTTTTTCTTTTCGCTTCGAAAAATATTAAAAGTTTTCTCATGGAAAATATTACGCATAAGCAGAATGATCAGTTGCGTTTGCGTGCTCAATTCACCTTTATTTCTCATATTGCCTAAAGAATTGCATGAATTTCCTTCGGATTGGAAATTTTCCATTGAGGAGAGATAAAACTTTGAAGATATCTCTCAAGAAACGTAAATTATTCAAATATATCGTTCATATGAACGATCAACTCTTGAAATTGTTTGGAAAAAAAAACAGCGAAAAACGAGAGAAACAGCTCAGAAAACATTTCTGCCTTAGGTGTGTGTTTATACTTTTAATAGATAAAAAATAAACGAATGAATAAAAATAGAAAGAATGCGAGTAAATTATACTGATGAAAACTATTCACATATCGGAATTGAAACGCATTACTCAATTTAATCTGTGGAGAAATCGTTCACAGCATTTTTTATGTTGACAAAAAATCATGAAAAAGGTCCGTAAAAATTCGTTCACAAAAAATTTCGAAAAAAAAAACCTCTCTACAGAAGAANNNAAGAATAATCACCGCATTTATTGATGAAAACTGATAGATCTCTGCTAATTTTCCAAACCGATCAAAAAACTCTCCTGTCGGTTTGATCGTCCTCCAACGATTCGTTTTTTTACGCTATCGAATGAATTTAAAGCGATATTTGAAGATTTTGAAAAATTCACTCGAAATTTTAAAGAGTTGAAGAGATAGTTGAGAAACAAGGGGACATAGGCTTAAGGGTTAAAAGCACATTTATCACTGGATGAGACTAAATTTGGGTACTGCTAGACGATAGCTAGTCCAGAAGTAAACGAAATGTGCTGTCATAAAGACCAAAATTCGACGAGTGAAAAACAGCAGATGAATTGCTCCGAATTTATTTGTATAACAGCGTTTTGCTAAAGTTGCAATTGAAGAAAATTTCTCTCATCACGTCGGAATGTCGCAGTTAGAAGAAAAATTGATTAATGCACACCTTTTGAACTCTTCAAAAAATTTCAACGATGATGTAGAAAAACTGAGTTACTCAATAAGTAAGCTACTGCAAATAAGCGCAAAACGGGTGATGGATGGTGGAGGATGGGGGGTGAGGCAGGAGGAGAGAAGAAATGTATCCCTAGCAGTCGTCTAGGACTTCCCCTCCCTCTCCATCACTTCCTCTCCCTCGTCACACTCCTCCTATCATACTTGCATTATCTCAAGAAAAATTTCAGCTGAGGTACGCAGCAAACGGAATGATTGTAGAACAACGAAAGAGTGAATGAATTTTCGGTCATCACAGGGCTATGGAGCAATGATGAAGCAATAACATTTCCAATAGTGTGCGCTGTTTTCGATCGCGACAGTGACATGGCTTGCTATAGGAACGCAAACTGGATCACATCAGTTGCGACATTCGCAATACCCAAACCTCAATTGACGCCATCACAGACAACCAACCGGAAGGGTCATCATGTTGATGCGATATTCTCTTCTATCAGATACGTTCAAAATAACCTCGTTAAAAGCGCTCATATTAATTCTAAGCTTGAATTACTGTTAAATAAATGCACATTTTGATTTATAGTGATTCAAATAAACTTCACCGATTGTTGGCTCGATTCTTGCACAGATTCGCTTTTCCTTTCATATAATAACACCGATAGATTGGAAGTGCTTTTAATGCTAATATAAATAGTGCAAATTATATATATACAACAGCCGTATTGGTGAAAGTTTTTACAGAAAACAATAGAAAGAACAAATGAGGAACCATGCCAGACAAGTTGATATGATGTGCACTTTATATTTCACCGACTCTATCAACCAGTTTCGTAGACTGCCAACAAACAATAAAGTAAAGACAATAACGCATTTGTTCACATTTTAGGCGAGCNNNCAAAGAATGTCGTTTACTTCTTTTCGATAGGTGTAACGTCAAAACGGTTAGAAAATGACCCCGAAAGCTTTTAGATCATTCCGTTCATTGAGTACTTAAATTTTGATTGAGGAAATGATGCCATGGTTTATTTTATAATATAAACTTTACACTTGTCAAATGTTGTAGCTGTGGTTTCAGTGATTCTTCGACTATTACATAGATAGACATGGACATAAACACGGATCGATATGGTGCTGTCATTTATCTCACTCAGCTAGAAGTGCAGGCCTGAAATAGTTTAAAAAACCAATTGTTCAAAGATTCATTATGACTCTCACGATCATCGAATAATCAGTAGGAAACGCTTTTCTAAATATTTTTATTTGTTTTGCAGCAATTACTGCACTAATATTGATCATCAAATTGATCGATCGTCCGATCGGAACATTAAAGTCGATCAATCGATTGCAGCAAATGAGATTCAACATTTGATTTCAGATAAACATCAGAAAATAAACGATGAAGTAGGAATGAAGAATGCGACTACTATTTGTTCTAACGAAAATAGCGGAAAGAAGCACAGCGAAGAGTTTGCAGCAGAAATATGACGTCATTATTTCTTTTAGCATTGTTTGATGGTACTTTAAGTGATCGTTCGCCGATCTGATTATAGTTTTATAATAGTTCATCAAATCGACCGCATCGTTGTTTGTATATTTCCTAAATGCTGAATGAAAGCACAACAATATTCATTGAATGACCTCTCTCGATCCACAGCTCACTAAACATATGTACTTATTTGTCGATCACGAGAATAAGACAGTGATCATTGACCATTAAATATGAAAATTCATCTCGCGAATGTTTATAGCCACACCGGATGAGTTCATTCGTTGGGCGTGACTGAATTTATTGCTTATTGGATAAAGCCTCATTAGATATGCAAAAAAGACAGCTAGCAATAAACGTGATCAATTGAGCGCTAATTCAGCATGCAGATTTATTTGCAAATTTCTGATGTTTGCAAATGCACTTTAAGTTGTAGTTGCAGAGTAAATAAATGTAAGTAACAACTCTTCTACAGCACAACGTTGAAACGAGATTCTTCAAAAATATGGTGTGATTCGTCGTTAACACCAACCTGAAGAAGAGGATACTAATATATGAGATGAGAGTTGAGTAATTGAAAAATTGGTCTTGGTTGAGTGGATGAACCCATACAAAATGCTAAGAGTCTTTTATTGTTATTTCTCACTCCACTCGAATAGGGGTGCCACTTACGTAACAACCGGCAATGTTCTCTTATTCTTGCATGCAATGATTATAGCGATAAAAAACCAATGACCCTTGTGCCATATGCAGGGCTCTTTCCACATTAGCCGAGCAAACGGTTTCAACCACTCAACTATCGTCTCGTATCTTAACATCCTCTCCTAAGGCCTGATGTTAGCAGCTATCCACACCGTATTTTTGAAAAATCGAGATCAACGATTATTCTATAGAAAATTCATTTATTTGAATTACAACTACAATTCATAGTTACATTTGCAAACATCGGAAATTAGCCCAAATAAATCTTCCAAGGTGATCGGAAAGAACCGAACACCTCCCAAAATTTATTTCAGAACCTATTCCGCATTAATTGCTCTCATATATCTAAAAAATTGTAATAAAGAGAGATGGACATTGAAATATTTGTCGGTGAAGATTGAGCACCTAAGAGGAGTAAGCCTAATACCGATTATAGAATAGCAGCATGTTCTCGTCATAGCAGAATGTGTCGCCCAATTCTATAGGGGAATTATCGTAAAAACAACTCGAAAAAAGGGAATGCAAAATGTTTTCTTCGTTGATTCGTTCCAGTTCACTTCTACGAAACGCATTAGCATTCAAAGGAAACCTGCTGTGCAATGCTTTATGCTTCAAGAAATGTAAAATTGTGTAACGTTCAAAGCATATTTACAAGCAACAGTCAAAAAACGTCAAGAAGTCGACATCTTGTTGACGCTGAACTAAAGAATTGACGGACACATTACCAAGGATGATACAAATAAATTAGTGTCTCAGTTGCGCAAAAAAAAAAAAGAAGACGAAGAGAAATTAGGTGTTTTCATTTTCAGCGATCGTCGGTCTATGAGGCTATTTTTTGGAAGAGCAACAACAAATAACAATAGCGATGGGGTGAAACAAAGTAGTACCTAATAGCAAAACACCATTTAATATTAGAGTATCGCATTGGAATAACTCCAATTGCAATCAGAGTGCAAAATATTTCGTTGAAAAAATTCAACGAACAATTTGTCAAATGCATATGAAATAAGGCTATGAGAAATGCAATCAAGAAAACTCACATGTGGCTGCTTTTTCCTATAAAAGTTTACAAATTCTTTATTATTCTGCACAAATATTGCAGTATTCGAATCAAAAATCAGAAATATTTCAACGCAGAACGTCACTTTTATCAATAAATGAAGCATTCATCGAATAATTAGCAATTAACAGTCAATTTATTGTTTCAGAAATATATTCCAAAGCGAATGTAATAAACTTTTGGCTACTCACCTATCATCGACAAACGATGAAAGAACGTCGCGAAAAGTAATTGAATTCCATGCGTGAGAAATCGCATAGATTCTGCTCGTTTGATAATTGCTAAATTAATATCGTCTCGAAATCTGCAAGTGGCCACAATTAAAGATATTTTTATCGTAACGCTGATCGAATATTAACATAAATACCACAAAAACTTTAAATTTTTAAAAAATATTATACGCAAAAATCAACTATTCCGATTTCTTCCATAAGCGTACACACAATGTCGAGTATATTCCATTGCCCATCAAAAAAAATTTTTTTAAGCATATAAGCCAACTATTTCTCTATAAATTAGAGTGCCTATACCAGAAAAAGATGTTAATAATAATACTGTTTTCCATATATTCAAATGTTGATTTAGGTGAACAAAAACGAATATAAAATTGAAAAAAAATTGCAATATGGCGATACGGAAAGCGCTCGAGTGCAGTGCTAACGAGGTATTATAAAGGCGATGGTGAAAGTGTGTGCAATATCAAAGGAGAAAACGATGTTTGAGATGCGAGCATTGGCCCCTTTGCACAACAACCAGTTTCCTTTAGCAGCTCGTTTCAAATGGAACCGTTAATCAGCTACTACCTTCAGAAAATATTGCGAAATGACCAAAAATTAGAGTTTTAAATATGAGAGCAAAGTTTGCGATATATGCAAAAAGAGATTTGAAATAAACCCAAACAAAATCTTCAATCCTCAACTATTCACTCAGCAGCGAAGTCAACACACCAGCCGAGTGGATTCGAACACGTGTGGAGTGCTATAGGAATATATCAATATACATATCGCCGTACACATAAACGCCTCAATATTACATTCGTGGATTAAAGATATCATTCGATCGAAATCAATTATTTCTTCGTTATATAACTGCCCATTAAAGTGATTAGTCTTTAAATATAAAATGTCACACTCACATCACATCACCAAACGCCACTCTAATTCACTCTGGTTTAGCTGCACTTACAAATCAGTCTAATATAAAGTTTTGGGGGACGACAGAAGGTTGGGGGAAGGGTGGGGAGGGGAAGGGGCCGAATTATCGGCTGCAAATGGAACGAAATAGATCTAAAACTTTCAAAGGAGCGATAATTTCCAAGTATTACCTCATGACCATCGTTTATAACTCTGGACACAATCCAGACGCAGAGTACAACAAGGGTTTGGAGTCCTTTCAAGGCGCATAATTAAGCACATTTAAGCAGAGCGCAGCATTTTCGGCTCTTGCTGCTTTGTGTGTCAACTATGAAGTGCTCATTGGAGGTCATCGTCAAGGCTGAACGGTTTGATGACCCCGAAGTATTTGAGCGGCATTGTGCGAGAGGTGAACTCAGGTGAATTAAATTCACAATTTATGCACACAGGTGCAAATCATTTGTATGCTTTCTCTTCTTTCATATCCATCGAATCCTTCATGCGTTACGAATTTCGCTGAACAGCATTATGGGCAGGAAATGATAGCAATACAAATAGGGAAATTATGGAAAGCCCAATTATGGGCAGGAAATAGGGAAAATTATGGAAAGCCATTATCCTCTACCACCTCCTCCTCCCTCCTCACACCTCTCCTACGCCATTTCCCCTTCTCTTAGAAGTTATGGCTAGTTGTTTAATTCAATTTATATTTCAGGCGAGGAAATTGCATGTTCTATGTCGTTTCGAAGTGGAATGAATCGACATGAATAAAATGAAACGAATGCCATCGAAATCGACAGAAAAACTTTTTAATATTCGTAGCATTCATTTCCGTAAATATAGCCCGTTGAAGAACAGATATAAGGAAGTTATGTTGAAATATGTTTGCATCACCGCATCGATTGTAGAAAAAAAAACTTTATTGTAACTTCACCGCACTGCTCTCGAAAATATCGAAGGTGTCTGCAGACACACTCAGACGGACAAATACATGCATGAGGGACGAACCGCTGCAGACACAGGCAGACAAATACACGCATACAACGACCAACCCTTGTCCTAACATATTTTGGCAAATATGCAAATTCGTAGAAACGCATGTTTGAAAATTTGCACAACTGCATAGG
The DNA here is from genome assembly GCA_022844705.1 of Toxascaris leonina. Taxonomy (NCBI): domain Eukaryota; kingdom Metazoa; phylum Nematoda; class Chromadorea; order Rhabditida; family Ascarididae; genus Toxascaris; species Toxascaris leonina. The sequence continues at coordinate 40,310 of JAARMF010000720.1, read as the reverse complement.
TTTAGCATTTTCAGAAGATAACATCCAGTTTTTATCTGTACCACTGTGCGAGCGATCGGGTGCTTGTGGAAGTAATTTTTTAATTGCGACGCTTATTCGAAATAGTTACGCTTCAGCAGCATCAACCTGATGTCAAGCTTTTTAGTTGGTGCGACAGCTTCCGACGGCGTTTGCGAATATTTTCGCATGCGAATTTCGCTAATATGTAGACGCTGAAAAGACCACAGTGACATATAATGGAACTCGAGGCAAAAATAGTCAGAACCCCGCACTGAAGGGATTGATAGCGCACTCTTCTAGAAGCAATGAATTCCACGAAGTTCTATTATTATGAGTGAAACGATTTTATAATTGACAAAAATTTGGAGGTCTCCCATATTGGACAAGTGCTCATTTTGAAGGGATGTTTGTTGAGCGGTCGGTCTTTAAGGTTTCATCAAATATATTCCTATCAAATGCAGAGGATGCATTGAACGGAACACATCACATATTTATCTTTCAAATCAAACTGTTCCCTAAAGTCGTGGTTTATTTATTATTATTTATAATTATTATCAAAACAGACGAAATGTTCCGCATAAATACCATCATGCAACAGTTGTGCTAACACATCCAAACAATATGATGCTTGTTTGTGATCATACTTGCAAAAAACTATTGCAGACAGTATGACTACTCCCAACTTCCGGAAGGTTAACAACTCAATGAGCGATTTTCCGGGAAGAGGAGATATGCCCATCGCTGTTCGATCAAGACCTCTAGTGAAAAACTCTGCGTTCACGGCATCTCGATCGTTGTCGTCACTCTTAGAGGTGTACCATCCGTTTCTGTTCTACGCATACCGCCTTCAATCGTTCACTCCGCGATGGCCTCACACATCCTCCAACCTCAGCCCTGAAAAGGTCTTCTTTGTATATTTACAAACACTTCTTTATTAAAGTCACCACTGGCTAACACTGAAGCAATATAAGTAGTTGTGCGAACGGTAAAAAGGAAGCAGGGACAGGGAGAGTTGGATGCGCATGGAAGGAAGGAGGAACAGGAGAGGAGGTGGGCAGCAGGAGAATGCGGATATTTTTTGAGCCAAGTTTGCTGTATGAAATGACGCCGAGTTCCTTCTTCTCGAAAATTACAACTGCTTTACGTCAGGAAAATCCCCAATGAATCCAATGTTCTGATGCATTGCCACCTTCCTCCTCCAATCTGCTACTTTCCTTCACCTCTTTCCTTTTTGTAAACTCTTTGAAAAATTCACTTCAGATGGCTAAGGCTGGTTTCTTCTACAATCCAGGCAAGGATGACGATTTGGACAATGTGGCATGCCCATTCTGCCTTAAGGAACTAACTGGCTGGGAGCCAAACGATGATCCAATGTAAGTGAATTCAGCCTTTAGGTAAAAATTGCAATGTTTTTTTTTTTCAATAGATTTTTCCCTTCGAATGAATGGGGTCTAAGTGCAAAATTTCATGGAAGTGCCTATGTGAACCACAAGTCCTCAGGTTTTGTATTCGAAAGAGATTTGTCTTAGCTTCCTCACTTCCAACAGTCGGAAGGAAGAAACAGTTTCTAAAGCTTATAATATATCTATTTACTACTATGCAGTTGGAAATCTTGGCAGTAATTAATATCACATATTACAGCGTTGAACATTCGAAAAGAAGAGGATGTTACTTTACACGTTTGAGAAAATGTGAACGCGATTTCACAGTGGGTGATTTTATTCTACTATTAGCTCAACGACAGGCTTCATTGATGGTATTTTTGAATGCTCGTTTGCCTCAAAGTTCTCCTTTCAAAGGACATTTTCATATGAGAGATGATGTTGCTGTAGGCATGCAAACAAAATCATCCGCAATTTCAGTATACTTAACGTGACGTATCAACGATAATATTTAGTATTTATTGCATCAATGAGATAACGTATACTCTTTGTTGAGTGAAGCATAAATGAATATGAGCAAATACATAAATGCATTAGATGGTAGGCTATATTTTGGTGAGATCACGACGTGTGATTACTATCAACCATTATCAAAGAGGAAATATTGCCATCGCAAGCTATTATACTGTTCTATCGCTATACAATATGTGAATAGCTTCATGAACGAAGAAATTCTGTCTTTCCATTCGTTTCAATTAGCAAATGCTTTCAGGAAAAAGCTTATGTGAGCTTCGTCGAAAGTATGGAAACGAGTTCCGAAACAGCGAGTGATTGCATGATGAAGCAATCAAATATGTTCCATAAATTTGATAAAGGAAAGAATGCTACGAAAAGATCGAGAAAAAAGAACCAGCGGAAATGAAGAAACCTGTTCCTCAATGAAAATATATCACGACAATTTTGTAGTAGAATCATTAACAATCAACAGCCCCCACTTATCCTCAATATGCCTTATTCACCCCATAGAACCTTTTTTGGTAAAAATATTAATGAAGGTCGATGCTATAGATCGTAATGACAGTTTGAGGCTGGGCATCGACGACGTTGCGAGATAGTTGG
>JAARMF010000720.1:20713-36440 GCA_022844705.1 Toxascaris leonina | reverse complement strand
CCGACCACCACGTAGCGCGCCTCATTGGCTCAGGGGCAGAGCGTCTGTCTCGTAAACAGAAGGCCGCTGGTTCGATTCCAGCATGAGGCAAATGCTTTTCAAACCTGAAGCATTCTGTCATCACATACATTGTCGTCCAAGTGACTTAGGTTTCATTAAGTTAGCACTCTATCCCGCCTGACCCTCCTAGAACAACAGCAGCATAAAATTATCATTGAAAGTGGCATTAAAGGCGAAAAAGGGTAACAGATAGATATGTAAATAGGATGAGCGACAATTGCAACGGTAAAATAAAAAAACTTCAATTGCAACGGTAAAATAAAAAAAAACTTAACTGGTTAAACCTTATGAAGTGGATATAAAACAAGTCAGTTGGCAACTCTTTACCGGACTAGACAGCCGATTATCGACCGTCACAATCAATTCTGAGGTGCATATTCTTCCACACAAAACATCCTGTTTCTCAGAAATTCGGTAACGAGCTAAGTAATACAAAGATGTGGGTCCAATTTTGCATTTAGGATAGTCGAAACAAGCCAAGAAATCAGACATTACGACTAAGGCTTCCGATGCTGCAACAACACACTCCAATAATCGTCAAGATAACCAGAGGATGCTGATGCGAGCGGTGGACCAAACGATACTATATAAGCCATATCAATATCCAATGAGATCACTAGAGCCATCATCGTCACCACATCGATGAGCACGAGGTGGAAATTGCAGTCCATTAAAGTTTGTTATGCACTTAAAATCAATTTATATATATTGATGAAATATAACAAATACAATTTCAATTAATCGAATATAAAAAAGAGTAAATCAGCGCATGAAAGGAATTGTGGAGAATTTGACTTATCAAAGTGGTGCGAACTTTGAAATTCGATCGATGGAAATTATTTGAAGTCGAAAGTGACATAGGCGAGGTCGACTCCTCAAGAGATGAACATTGTGTTGACTTCATGACAAGATGAAAATACATCAGCAATATAACAAACGTAAATTGAACTCAAATAGAGCGTTAAGCATCTCAAACACTGAATGCATTTGCTCGTCAAATCAAACGATGGCGTAATCGAGAATACTAAGATGATTGCCATGCCCATACCTGGATGTGTACCGATATATAACAACTTGAATATTCCTCTTGCTTTTAGCAACAAAAATGCTGAAACAACTGAAAGACTGCACCGCCTAACAACATGAGAAGAGAACGATATTTGGCGAAATCTTTATGGTTAAATAAAGCAATTGGAATGAAAAAAAAGGAACGCTCAACTCTCTCGGTTATTTCGTAAATTTGACGCGGTTGATAGAGCGCTGCAATCGTTGCAAAAATCTCAAATCGTAATATTCCGTTCAAGACGGACGATGAAATGGATTGGCGCGAGTGGTGCCGGCACCAGGCAACGACGCGTCGCGGCATAGTTTCGTCGATTTTTTTGTGACGTCAGATGTTGTTGTGGAGTTTGTTGCGTTTGTAAATCAGGATTTGTGTTGAAAAGGGGAAGGGGGAGGGGGGTAGGGGTTGGGGAGTGTGAGGTGGAGGTGGAGAGTGCTTCCAATAAAAGCCTCAGTGAGGTGCATTTTCCTGCTGCTAGTCGGGGCAGTTCGTTTATTAAAGTCGTGCTCTTATTGGCGCGTTTCAACTCTCTGCTGATTTTCATGTATTGATGCGTTTGTTTTGGTCATACGTGGTAGTAGTAATATTACTTGATGATAGCAGTTCCACTGCGTTGTCTTGTTGACCATTTTCCCGCAATCTCAATCGTTGATGACATTCTTCACGAAAGTCGGTAATTAAAACTGATTGATAAAGGCATGAGATCTCATTTCACTGGAATTCGGTCATGTTAGCATTTGCCGAAATACCCGTTATTTGCTAGTGTCACGGTTGTATATAGGCAGTAAAGTTCGGTAAGGGAAAGTAGATGTAGCGAAGTTCGAAAGACACCTGCTAGCAAGTTCGAACTAGAAGGTGCGAGGGTCGGAACTGATCTTGGCCACATCAGTCCAAGCGTTTCCGTTATCGTCCTTGCACTTATCACGCTAAACTTGCCTTAGTTGTGGTCGTTACCGAGACTGTACATCCGGTCTCCTTACCCCGTCTTAGAGTTGTTAATCCGTGAGAGAAGCATGGGCTGGGTTGTTACTCATGTTTATGCTCGGGTTCTTTCTTCCAGAGCTACGTTAGAGCGCCAACATAACATGAGAAAACACATTCTCTTGAAATGCTTCGAGTCGAAATTGGCACTGAAGAAACACCCTGAAGAGTTGGATGTATTTTGAATCTTTTGAGTGTTTTTTCGGGGACGTAAATATGGGAATTTTTTTCTTCCATACTTCTCGGTAAGATGTTTCCTTCTTTGTAGTCTCCTCATTTCTTGGCATAGAGCCAGTTCTGATCCCTCGAGGAGATACCTCTTGCGAGGTCATTCATTGTTTTGTTTTGTTAGTGTTTGGGTATCGCCAAAGCTGATCTCATGTAGAGATATTTGGATGTCGCTAATAATTGTCACCACTAACAAGAGCAACATCACTATGAAATATTCCTTCTCATCCACTAAGAGACCCAACCTCGTTCCTTTTCTAACGATATTGAGTTTCATTTAGAGGTTATTCATGTAAAAATGAATTGTTGCGCGATACAAACTTAATTATTTCTATAATCGTCTAAGTAATCCTTTTGCTGTCAACTCAATTAATTTTCCCTGCGAATTGACCTGATTGTGAGGTCGTTCATGAACATGGGTGCAAATGTTCACTTTGAGGTTTGAGCGTTTCCGAATCGCCACTTTTGATGAATATAAATTTCGACTCTGGAGCTTTTCTTCGCCATTCCAATCCTACACAGCCTTTTCGAAAAAGAGGGTCTACTGGACCCATTTCAAACCTTGTTATGACAACTCAGATTTGGGGAATTCAATTGTTTTTCTGATAAGAACTCCATGTCCTTAAAAATCGATGTTCTCAGGTTCCAGGGCATAATATTTTCGTTCCAGGAATATGTCCAACAAAATTGAGCACTACTTGATAACGTCGAAGAGCGCCGCTGACTTGCGCGAAGGAATTGTTTTTCTTCTCTTTTCGTTTTTCATAAGCGCTATAGCGTTCGAAAACGTTCGTTGTCGAGAGATTATCGTATCTGCTTCAATAGTGTTCTGTTGCAGTTGGGAAGCAGAGCTGACCTAGCAGATCGGCAGACCATTCCTCAAAAGGTGCTCTGCTAATATTTATAGTCGTTTGGAACCGGGGATCGGTTTATTCACTAATAATGCCTGAACCGGAGCGCTCTTGCTCGCCAAATTCGAATACCGATACGGGAATCATTGAGCAGAAGACAAACACCGAAGCAGCTGGCGGCGATAAAAGTGCCACTCAGCAGAGGGAGGAGTGTCATAGTTTGAAGAACGTCGATGGTGAAGGCGACGACGATGATCCGAACAGACACCTAGCCAAAGTCGAGATTCCCCGGGTATGTAATCAAGTTGAATGATCGACCGGCTGCGACTGAGAGTTTTCCATTTCCATTTCGAATGGCTTTTTTATTGCTTTTTTTATTTGAAGTGATTGAGTTTCTATTTTCAGAAGGGAATTTTTTCTCCGTCGATGCCAATTTCCGTTCTTTCGAGAGTTTTAGAAGTTGTGGCGATAAGAATTTTTTGATGGGAGAATTCCATTCATCAAAGATAACGTAGTTTTGCTGAAAGAACTTCCAGTTAACTTCGTCGTTGTCATTGTCCGTTTCCGGCTTGCTTACTGATTTACTTATCATGACTTGATTGCTTAGACTTCGCAGTCCGCGAATCAAGCTCGTTTGGTTGAATTCCCTCGTTTTCTTAACGAATAGATTTCGGCGTTTTTTAAAATAGATTTCGGCGTCTCCGAACGAAAAGTAAATTATTGTTTTCTGTGAAGCTCTATTTCCGAAATATCTTGGAACAGAAACAAGTACAAAAATTTGTTTCGACATCCGGGAAGGAGAGGGCTTCAAACCCTCTTCCGATTGTTTTGGTAGAGATTCTGGATTTCCTTCCAGATCAGATACCTCTGAACTTCCGAAAAATTGGTCGATAATCCATTGAACTTGAGTTTTGCGCATTGGTTTCTTTGGCTACATTGAGCGCGTTTGTTGAAGAACGAGTTGTACTATGTGCTGTACCAATCCTGACACATCTCCGCTGTTCATTTCGTATTCTCGAAGTTGATGTACCTGATACACTTAAAAATATGGGACTGGTGTTAAGGTTGCATCTCAGTTGTCGTTTGCTGCTAAAATATTTTGTGCACTTTGGATCAAATAGTATCTTTATGAATATGTATTGCACCTCTCAGTTGGGGTAGGATCAGCTGAGTGGGACGTTGAGAAAGGTATTGATTTGCAGGACGTGAAAAATCGAGTCAAGTTATACGTTCTTTGCGATCAGCGAATTTGGGACGATAAAGGTACAGGACACGTTGCATGCATTCCTTCACCAGAACATCAAGGAGCCACCTTCATTGTCGTCCGATTGGAACAGAATGGTCCGTGTACTCATTTACTCGATTATTTTGTTCTTTTATAATATTCCACTGTCTAGTTATTATTACTTCCAAACGTGGAGCCAATGTCCAATAGCTGTTTTGCACCACAGTTGCAAAGTTTTTTGAGCGAAAACAGGAGTATCAAATGTTAGACCGTGGTGACTTATAACGAGTTCAGGCAAAGAAGGGAAACGTCCTGACTTCTTATGCGACACATTCTTACGCGTTCTCATTTCGTTTCTAGTTGCTAACTCTCGCGCTGGAAGTGCGGCAGTCACTCATCAATATACCTTGTTTAGAGATCTCTATTTTTAAATATTAAGCAAAAAGGTTGAACCATTATAATACTGGATAAACAAAGAAAGTGGACAATCAACACGCGGTTGCAGAAATTGCTGATTACCCGAAATTGGTGTCACCAACTATCATTTCACCCTTAAAAGTTTCGTTTGGTTTGATCCAGTGAAGCTGCATCGATTTCATAAATTTGTTGGCTAAGCAGCAGGTTCATTTTATCATCTTCTTAAACGGTGTGACCTACCATTCACCATCAGCCTTGTCTCATAAGTCATTCATTTTGAAGATCTTCACTGTTTGCAAACGCGGATTTTAGATGCCACTGTTGTAAGTGAAGTTTCCGAGCATTCGTTAATATTCCACTGTTGGTCCTTTGCCCAACCAACGCAACTATAACGAATCGTTGCCAACATGCGATGGCAATGAATCTGGTCGTCACTACGTTGCCTTCTGGCTATCCACAAAACAACTGCTGATAGAAACGATTGCTAATTAATAGCCAATGATGTTTACAATAGGCCTATGTAATCTGCTTTACTCTCATAAAGTTTTAGCGTTTTGTTGTAATTTGCAGAGAAGAACGTTCTGGAATCGCGAATTCTCATGGACACCATATATCAGAAACAACAGGTCAGTTAGTTCATTACGTGTGGAAGTGTTCTCGTGTTCTGTTGGCTGCGTATTACAATATCTCAAACGGTGGCTGACCGTTCGATTCGTTTATGAAAGCATATGTGAAGGGGGAGGAGAAACTAGAAAATGAGCAATTTGGTGTGTATTGCTTTATTCTCGGATAATGATTTATTTGACAGTTGCATGCAGATTCTGCGATATTTGACAGNTTTATTCTCGGATAATGATTTATTTGGCAGTTGCATGCAGATTCTGCGATATCTTCCCCGATGCAAGTGTTCGTTCATTGCGCGAAAAATTTCAATATTGCAAAGCGATAAATGAATAAATCACAAGGCGTTCTTCGGTTAGATATTAATCTTCGTTTGCTGAATTGATTGGAATTCAAAGGTACGTTTGTGGAGTGTATTGCTAGACGAGAAAAAGATACTTGTGTTGTCAGATGAGTAGAAAGCTTGTGGTTGTTATATCAAAAGAGGAGAATGTTTAGTCGTTTTTCGAGAGAGAGTGGAAAGCCTTTTGCTTACAGTTATGTCAGATAATTCCTTTGATTGCTCGAGCATCATCAAAAGTTGTGTCAGATCGATTTGTTATACCAAGAAGCATTTTAGAGTTCGAAGGTGACGTGAGTGTTGCAAGCTGAAAATTGTGTTATTGATGCGTGTAAGAGTAGTTTTTATTCACATCTGAATGAATGGTACGTGTAGTCCGGGTTTTTTTTTTGTGCCAACACTTCTCAGGTGCAATATGTTAGCGTATCCCACCTGCGGCAGTTGCATCCACCTGAGCGCTGTAACTGAGCACGAAACTTCGTTGCGCTTTGTTACCGCCACTATAAGCTTCAAGTGAAATTTAACCAAACGCAAAAAAGCAGGAGTGTGTTTATCAAACAAACCTCCTCTACTTGTGTTGTGTATTTTAACCAAAAAAATCTGTTTGTCAGAACGTATTTTGATTGGAGAACGTAATAAGGTAGGGTTTTTATGGTGTTTTTGGTGCATCGTAGTTACGAGGGCAATCGCTATGGTTTTTAATCTGTTGTTTTCTCAAATATTTGGTCCTTAAAGAAAATGGAAGCTTGAGTAGCACAATGGCTGCAGGGCTCGCTTCAGACATGCATATTCCTCTTGTCGCGAACGCTCCGTCCATTCTTTTGCTCCCACCAATTCGTGGACAGTTTTCTCCGTAGTTGTTTGTGGCCCGAGTTTGCGGCTTACTTTTTCTCAGTCTTTTTTGTCAGTTGCGTAGATTTTGCAGCAGAAATTCGAAGCTGAAAAAGTAACCTTTGCATGGCTTGCATCGAATTTACTGTTGTTCAGATAGCATCTGACGTTAAAATCGCAATCAACTGCAATGTTATCTCCATGGCGTTTAATAACCAACGAGCGCCAACTTTCTGCTGTAGTTTAAAACCGCACTGAATTGTCAGATGGATTTACCATGCTCGAATAATATAATCCAAGTGGTAGCCTGCACAAATTTTGCTGCAACAGTTTCTGAACAAGTGACGCCCTCCTTGACGCACTTGTCCATTCTACCTTGACACGAGTATGTAGCATATGTAGCATAAGTCATAATTCGCTCCACGACGCCTCCATTCGTGCTCACATTGTACGATACGGGAAGAGGTGATGGATTATGTCGAGATCCCTCAAAGATTTCTGTATCGTCGTAAGATGAAAAGTTGCCTTTTGCGTCGTTTCATGTAGCTACCTGTAAATGGATCATTATCAGCTGGCGTCGTTTGTATTGAAATAATGAGACACAAGTGACAAGTGTTGGCAGTCTTTCCGTCGCGCTGGTTAATAGCGGAAGTTCTTTCGAACGACTAGTGAATTGTTCGCAGATCTTGCTTACATGGCTATGAGCTCAGCTTGTTGACTTCAAACGACTGGTGAACACAGATTGAGAGCACTCTTTACTATTGAGGATTTTGTTTGCACTCTCCCCATCGTAGGACATAAAATTACCTCATTAAATATGAGCACAGATTTTGTAAAAGGCTTCTAGGTGAACAGCAAGAGAGCAGCCATCACGATTTAGAGCAACAGACCTCGCTGCTGTTGTAGTGCATTATTTCTGTGGTGCTCATTTAAGTGATGGCATATCTGGAAAAATGTAATCACACATGTATGCTGCAGTGGAAATGCAGAAAGCACATATCATTAGATGATGTTAGTCTCGCTGTGATTCGATGGCAGTCGCCCTCGCAATAGCGCCGTCAGCAGCGTGCAGAGAAAACCTTTAGCGCATTTTTCAAAGGTTTTTGTCTGTCCATTCCTTCGCGATTTCCGAGATTGACTTTTTGAGTCGAGCTGTACGGTGTTGTCTATCAGAGCTTCTTCAGACTTGATTCGAACGTACCTGGCTCCGACACGCAGCAGATCATGAGAGAATAGGAATTTGCGCTTGAAAGGAGTGTCTGAAGCCCAATGCATTGCAGATCGAGAATGGGCAATAATCCGTTTCTATATGCTTGGCTCGCGATTGTGAGAATATAAATTTAGAAGCGTAGAAATGTCGAGAGACTGACAATATTTGCAAAGTGTTCTGAAGTTTTCTTCACATTCCTTGGCGGCATTACATAAAAATGAGTGCGTATTCATGGCAATATCGTTTTGACATGTGGCTGTTCTTTAATTCTAAAACTCGCGTGTTGAAGAATAGTGCTGTTTGCGTTTTTTGCTAGAAGTTACCTGCACTTCAAGAGCAACCGTTGTGGGGTGTGCAAGCGGCGGACGAACAGAGCTCACATTAAAAGCTTAATCTTGTTGTGCTTCAGCTGGTAATCTCTGTTGGCCCTAAGGATAAATTATTAGATCATTGCAGATTTCCGGTTCACGCTTCTGAGGCGTTGAATTTCCTCAGCAAGGGGATTTGAAGATAAGCCGTAACTGTAAAAGGGTGGATGCCTAGTAAGGGATGCGAAATAATCGCTTGATGTGACAAGCCTGTTTTGGTGGTATGAAAATATTGAGCGACCGGTGACTTGTGTTCCTTCATAGTATTCGAAAATGAGAAGGCGCCTATCGTTTCTGAGCTCATTATCTGTCGATCGTGCAATCACTGCATAGTTCATCGATTGTTTTGAAAACTGGTCCATGGTTACCCGTGCGTTGTGTCGATGTATACGCTATTGCTGGGAGTAATAACGGGAACAGCACCCTGGTTGCGATCTTCTTTCAAGTTGTGGTCGTCTTCAACGAGAGAAAATCCTTCACAGTGAACTGCATTTCGGGAAAATACATTAGTAGTTTTTACATGCAAAGGCGAGTTGTGTAAAGCGCCAGATGACGTATTTGTTATCATGTATACAATCTTGCCACAAGTTCAACCTAATATGTTGTCCTGTATTGCTAAGTCATAAGCAACCGAGTCTTAAGTGTTGAGGCATCCACTTTTATTTTTATTTTTTTTACCGAAGCGGCAGTTGTTTTTTCAGCCACTAGCTGCCCATAGCACGCTGTGCAAAAAAAGGTGCCTTTTGCAGGATTTTTTGTGGCCATACAATCTGTATGCAAGGTTGTGCAGTTTCACGCTGCTATTTATACGACATCTGCGGTTACGTAAAGATGTTTGCAGTTGTAAGTGTATATTGCGGAAGTTTTGTGACAGAAATTGATGCGATTCTTTGAAAGCGTTTTTTTTTCGGCGAGAGTGATTGCCTCTGGCAACGGCATGTCAAAGAGTGCTTAAAAACGCAAGCTAGAAGCCAAAGAGAAGATATAGCGAAAGGAAATAAGAGAGAGAAAATGAGCTGTTTTGTTCTTGCTGGAATTGGCTCTCGGTGAATCCAAATGGATCTGGCTCATTGAAACAACGAGTACATCTTTCAGAATTCAATGAAATGGGAGGTCGAGCGCGACTGTCTTAACAAGACCTAGTGTAATACCTCTAATGCAGTTGTTTAAAGGCACACTGCAGTGTTCTCACATCTTATCAAATTCAATAATCACATATAATCATGTGTGTGTCTTTTTTTATCCAATCAAAGAGCCAAAGAAACTGCAGTAATTGAATTGTTCGTATAATCTATATCCTGTTGAGGCCGTTTGAGTGCTACGCTACACTGCCATGTTGTGGATATTCGAGTCCAGCACACGGTTTCCCATTGTGTCACGCCCTGCACGTCATCTTATGTGCTGCTAGATGGCTGTAGAATTAAAAGACGTTTAATTGGGTGCTATTTGTTTTATTCTTTATCAGTTGTGGAGACGATCCACATTGTATTTTGAAGGTGCCTGTCAGCAAAAAACGTTGGAACCATGGGAAAAATCAAATTTGAGCGCTTTCAGTGGTTGTTTCAATGATATGAAATGTGGAAGCGCCGTCAATCAAAGATAGCAAGCCACGTGAAAAATGCTAGAGAAGTGCGACTTTTTATTAAACACTTCCAGACATCGTCAGTTCCCTCTCCGTTCGCACTTTGCGTAGGGTAATGTGCTGAAGGCTGTCGTCAGCTTGCTGCCATGGAAGAATTGTCGGAAACAATTGATCGCTTGCATCTTGCCGTAGAATCATCGTTATCGATGACGCACTACCACTTCTAAAAAACGCATGCAGCAGTCTATACATGGAGGAAGCAAGCAATCGCAATTACGCATTGTGTGTGTTCTGCATATGCAGCTAGTTGCAGTTTTCGATGCCCTCAGTTCCGAATGTCCCTTGACGTTTAGGGTGATCAGTGGTTAATGTGCTGCACAAAACCACATTTTGTCGGGTAATGTCCTAGTTTAGGTAGCATCACTGATAGAAGTGGTTTCATTTCGAAGATTCAAAACCGGCGAGCTTTGGCATCCTGCAGTTTGATTGGGCTGTTCGTTAAGATTCTTGCACTTCCTTTGAAGCTTCTTACGAGTTCTCAGATGCTTACGCTAATGGATGATTGACTGTCCAGTCTTGAGAACGGTTGAAAGTGGCAGAATTTGCCACTGTCGTTTGTAGCTGGTGAGGGCAGCGTGTGCGTGTTGGCGTTAAAAGATGACCCTGTTTATGCGTTCATGCTGAACGCCTTTTTGACAGGAACGGAAGTGCGGTGCGCAATAAACGACGAACGATTCCACCTGCCTTGACCCTCAAGCACTCTTGATATAAGCACGACCTCGAGCCTAACTACCTAGGTTTTATATACTTTTTGATTGAATCTGTCAATGTTCTCATCACTCGTTTTTTCATTTGAACGGGTAGAGGCTATCATCTCCTTGGAAATGTTTTGCTTCCCTTGCAAGCTGTTCCGTTGGCGTGCGGGATTTCTCGGTAGGTTGCTTTTTCTGAAATATCTAGTCGGGACTGCAATAAGGCTTGATAGCTGGATGGTGCATACTGTTTTTTTCTCTTTTTTTTTGAGAAAAGCTTGGCAGGAAACTAGTGCATGGTATGTTGTATGCTGCGCGACTTTTCTAGTTCTTTAAATTGAGTTTTATTACTTCGTCCAGCTGTTAATGAATGAGTATACGCATTCCGAGTTGTTTCATATCGGCTTAGGTGGAGAAGAGAGAGGGAGGAGGGTGGAGAGGTTCGGAATAGGGCCGCCAAGAACGAACATTTTTTGAGGTTTTTTCTAGCTATGATCGTGAGAAGCTCTCACTGCCCTTTTGATTAGTTTTCGCAGAAACGGAAGCTGAGATTTTTGTTGACCGGAGCCTTTATCGTGCATAGCCTATCAGTAGCAGGTCATCACAAAGGGCAGAAGTCAGCGGTATTGCTTTGTGAGAAGTGGTTTCTTAAGTAAGCATCTGCTCTAAAATGATAGGCGCCTTGTACATGATTCTCGGAGAAGCTGTGTTTTTGGGCTGTTGAGAGTGTTTGCTGGTTTGAATGTTCTTTTCGTGCTCTACGTCTAGCGCAACTGTTGCCTCTACGGAACCGGTCCATAGTTTATTGGCAGTTCACGCTGCTTAGGTGCGTGTACATACTAACACTTATATAAATGCTTTTCGCGACTATTGCCAACAACTTCCTTTGTTTTATTTACCTATCGCGAAATGTTTTTTACTTGTTCTTAAGCACTGAAACAAGCATATCTGGCGATGTTGTTAATGACTTGCTGTTGTTTGCTTTTTACTGAACTGACGTTGAGACCTTCCATTCTAAAGAAGTGGCCTCTTCGAGATTCGCTTGGCTCGTATTTGTGAGCTGCTTGTGTTTTCTAAGGACATTCATTTTTATTGCTGACGATAGTCATGGTGCATGCATTTGTTGTGTAGAAGCTTGTGGTTTCGAGAGTATACAGCCGTCTGACGCGCTAGAGATGGTTAGTTGCCGATCCGTAATAGCAGACGACATAAGGTTAGTTTGGTTCACCAAATCCATCGACTCGTGCTCATTCGCAAGTGGAGTGTCGTTAGATCGATCACGGTTTTGGTCGGTTTCGCTGGTTTGGATTTTTGTAGGTTTTGGCCTGGAAATATTCTCACAAATTCCTGACCAATATTGGCTTAGTTATCCTGCACGAAGTATCTGTAGTGGAGGGGGAGGTAACAGTGAGAAGAGAAAGGAACAACTTTGACACCGCAATTTTTTTTTCTTCTGCCTACTGCTTCGTTCTGCTGAAGTCGAATTTTTCATCGTTGCGCGTGAAAGTGATGTGGAAGTGAAGAATTTTTTGGTCGCGCCCTTGCCACATAGCTTATCATTCAGTTGTAAATCCGTTGCACGAAAGTGCCATCATCTCCACCTCAGTAATACATTTTGCTCAAAATCATCTTCAAGCGCTTTTTTTTTTTGACTTTTGTGTCGATCATCCCGTGCGCACCATACTTCTGCTCTTAGCTCGCATCGCTACTACATTGCAAGGTAACCAAAAAAAAAATTGCCAACGGTTCTGATCTTCCATCTGCTCAACGCGGTGGCAATATCGTAACTCCGTTGTACGTTATAAATCGCATTTAGCAGAGCTATACTCGCCTAAAAAACATCCATCCTGCGATGTAAACATCTGCAGATCTGCAGCCTTCGTCTTATTGGTTTGCATGAACAGCTAACAGTTCAACATCAAACTACATTGCAAATTCGTCCGTGTTTGTTGTGCGAAGATGTTGGTTACCGTTTGTCGTTATGAGCTGGTGCACGAATTCAGTTGGTTGAGATATCTGAGGTGCGTTGTTGAGCATTAGCAATCTGCTTGCGGCTCATCGTTCCTAAGTGAAGTTCTGTGACATATTAGAGTGAATGAAGTTTGTGAAAGCAGTGTGCTAGGTCGAATGATCCCCTTAGTTGGCATGACTATGTCGCTGTGGAATTAACAAGTATATGCATGTTTAGCGTCTACTATTAAGTGATTTCTCGCCATCAGAATGCTTCTGCTAATGATTTCCACGCGATGCCTGCAAGTGCCAACATTTCTATTCACTGCTTATATTCGTAGCAGCCATATATATTCCATTATGATCACAAATTCGCACTGAAAAATTTATCATAAACGCCCTTCGCGAAGCGATGTAACAGCTTCGTTAATAGCCTTCGATGGCATTCGCACTGTTTTCTAAATCATCAGTTGTTTATTTGAAGCCTCTAATTGTATGTCAACATATTTACAGCACAAATCCCTGGAACTCATCTGACGTTCGTTTTTATGCTCAGTTCACCGCGTAATTTCTCACTGCGCCAAAGAAATGTTTATCCACCTAGATTTCCAAAAAAATCTCCCAGTTTTTGTCAACTTTTTCACAAAGCTTTCGTGAGGATTTGCAACCATATTTCTCTTGAATATCGTAGTTTGAAGGCTCACCCTTTTTTGGGCCTCTGAGAATGTGACCGCATCCTTAAACATGACATCTGACGATCTCTTCCCACCAGAAGAGGTCGTGCACATAGCCATTAGCTGCTGCTGCGGGATGCTTTCCTATTATATCTTGAAACACGTTTGCTCGCCGAGCTATACGCATTTGGAACTAGATTTCTTAGATGATTACAGGTGCGCAGAGCATCTCTTTCCTGCTCCTTCGTTTGCCTACCTCTGCCGTCCTCTCCTTGCTCAGGGTACATTTGTGATTTTTGTGTTCATTTCCGCTGTTTTCCTGCTTTTACGAATATAGATTACATTACTACCAATTCTGCACTAAAAACAAAGAGAACAATCTGAGTGGTGCTTTCATGGGATTTTTTCTAATTCGGTGTGTGCAGAGTGTTGTTCCGGCAGCGTGGAGCTCATCTCGTTGATGAAATGCGCTGATGAGTGATTATCCTCTGAGGTTTGGAAGTCAATCAAAATTCGCATCGTTTCAATATCGTTTGATCCCATTCAAGTCGAGAGCATTGTTCCCTCCCTTTATCCTGGGATGCATACTCGGGATGAGAGTTGCATATCTTTCAAAATCGTTCTTTTAGATTAGATGCGTGTGGTGCTATACCGATAAGAGGTTCTGAAATGATTTAATAGATATTGAGAGTGGACATGTCCATAGCTGGTGAGCACTGTAAGACCGATATGCTCCACATTCTCACCTGCGCTCAATCCTTCCTTCTTTCATGTGTAGGAGGAAGGGATGAAGTGGATGTTAATCGAAAGAAAGAATCTGTTTCGACGACTAAACACACTCTAATATTATACTACATCTGAGCATGTTACCCACACTTCCATATTAAGGTTTTGAACTTTAGTTTGACCTGAGCTAATTTGAACTAAATTTAAAAATTTGAAATTTTTCAAGCTCGGGCATTTTATCAGGCTAAAGATCTGAAAGGTCGTCTCACGAAGTTGAGGGACAGTCGCGTAATGTTGACCTCTTGAAAGAAATCAACATGGCTTTGAAAAGCTATTCATTATTTGTTTCTTTACTAGAAATGATCGTTAACGCACCTCCGTATGTTATGTTGTCCGATACTTCATTTGGACGTCTTCAACATGGGCAGGCGTTAGCAGAATTTATGACAGCAATGGCGAATTTATGAATCACGCACATTTCTTGTGTTGAGACGTATTCCACTCGTCATATGCACTAATGATGCAGTGATGTTTCTCAAGCAAAATAAAGAGTTGTGTATGTGGAACTGCGTGCAACGATTAATCGAGTTGAAGTAAACAACAATCGGTGCCTCGAGCAGTCGCTCGGAGATTTGTGCAAAGTCATCACCGAATTCTAGATTCCGCTAGATATTATGCGCGCAGAAGCATCACCTGATTGTGCGCTAAAGGTTCCGCTGTTATTTTGCGATGGATCTTGCAGGTTTTTGTTAAAAAGTGCAATCCACCGTTTCTGTGGACTGGTTTAATGTCTAGAGTGTGTATAGATAGACGTGAAGAGAACCGGTGAGAACAGAAAGGCAATCACTTGATGAGTTGATGAAGAAATGCGTCGATGCTGAAAGGAAAAGGAAATGCGTTACATTAATGTCACTGTGATGGCGTCATGTCTATGAGTTTTTGCGTGTGTGCGTTTGCCCGTCAGCTAGCTCGTTGCAATTGTAGGCCACAAGCGCTGCTGCGGTGGAATTTGGTAAGCTTGATTAGAGCGATGAGTTCCAACCAGTTTCGTCTCCGTCAACCTTTTGAGATATCAGTGACATCTAAGAATGTCACAAAATGCGCTTATTGACTTCATTCAGCAGTTAACTAAGATGCAGCACAGGATGGGATTTCGTTAACGAAGATCTCCTAAAACGAGCTGAACCATACTCCAGCAAATTCTTAACCTTCCTGTTGAATATTCAACTGTTGCGATTTTGTGCTTTGGAGCAAAGACGTACCAGATAAAAGCAGGGCGACCAATTCGTTTTTTTCCTCTGATACTTCTCATATTGCTGTTGCTGTGCATCCATCCTCATGATGTCTTCTGCGATTCTTTCCGAAATCGATCTTGAAATGGAACATACGCTGTCCCTCCATTTGACAGTCTCTTGTGTCTATCCCACTTTGTTTTCATTGCAGCACAGCTAGGATGTTGATCTGTTATGCACGTACATGGGTCATGACGGAACAGTTGTTGGTAACTGCGCTGTGAACGGGATGGTTGTTGTGCCGAAAGAATGTCCTCGCAATGTAGTATTTCAATTCCCTCAACAATCATCCTCGTCAGACTGATCGAAGTTGAGGTAACTCAGAGAATGCTGCAAGTTCGAAGGTTGTCAGATGTACCGCTTGATGTTCGTCTGAAGGAATTAGTTTCTGGTTGACGTGTGGTTTTTTATGATGGATCCGCCAGTTGGGTCATTGCCTGCTCCCAGATCTATGAGTGATGCACCTTCCAGTCGCTATACATTGAGAGACAACAACTGAAGATTCCGAAAAAAGTCTGGATTATTCGATAACGGGTTTTCTCGGGGGGGGGGGGGG
>JAARMF010000720.1:0-20561 GCA_022844705.1 Toxascaris leonina | reverse complement strand
GAGGGAGGAGAGGGACTTTTTCTTTCCAATGGAGAGTTTCATTTATGTTTATCCCCATCCCAGCCATCGTTTCGCATTCATCCAAGATTTTTTTTAAAAGATCGCTTGACGAAGTGTAGTGTCTTGACTTGATTTGACTTGACTGAGTGGGCGGTGATGGTGATGTCTTCCATCATGTAGTGATGATGGAACTAGGTGGTTAAGTTCCCCCCTCCGCCTCTCCTCGCACCTCCTCATTGATGGATATATATAGAAGGAAGTAATGGCTTTATATCGATGAGAGCAGTGAGGCGTTGATGGAAATGTTTGATAAATGCCGAAATTGTTCAACAGAGCGAAAACGGATAGCGCAATGGGTAATGTGTTACGATCTGATAACGAAACGATGGATTAGTTTCGAAATCGATTCTCATTCCTCCTTGCGCTATCCTTAAAAGAATAACTCTGTCAAGACCCACCTCAAACATTCATTTATAGCTGTTTCTGGTGGGTCCCACTTATTTTAGGGATGAATTTGTCCGTATTTTGCGTGATTCTGCATGGTTAGTTGTGTGGCACGTGGGACTGAACTCAAGCATCTAATGCAAATCGCGGTACATTGATAGGTTGTATAGTGCTTATTGTTTGCACTCATGTCGTAATGGACGGTGCTGAGCTGTTTCAGTTCGAAGTCCGATTAGTAATGCCTTGTTCGCTGTATTGGGATGCATCCTAGAGGGGAACGTCATGAGCTTTTTGGGAGCGAAAAGCGTTCTGCGGAAGGGGATGGAACGCGATGCAATGTATGCTCAGTGGGGGTATTGTTGGAGTGTAGGTATTATTAATACTTAGAGCGATGTGTTCGCTGCCGTTGGCAACAGCGAAAGTGCATTCGAGGAGGCATGCGCGCTGCGGTGTTCAAAAGCATTTGCAGTGGTGTTTGATGTAGAATGGAGTTGTGCTGTGATGCACTAGACGTCTATAACCTATTCGCTAAGTTGCTGTTCGATGTTGCGTTCTGTTCGGTCACAAGGCAGTCGGCCGATTGCTAGTTTTCTCGTATGTTTCATATATTTCAACTTGTATTGCAAATATAGACGGCGTGATCCAACGCCTTCTCTTCTGCGAGCTATCTCATTTAGGAAGTTTTTGCTGCTTGCATAGCCAGCTGCATACATCTGACAGTGAAGACGCAGAATTTGCGGTGGCACATGTATTTTGCTTCTTTAGTATCTTAGTCGCCATCTTCCTGTTGTGCAGCGGTTGTTGAGCATGACAGGTGAATATTGGCCAATGCTTTTTGCAAGGTTGGAGCTTAGTGATCAGAAATCTACTTCTCTTTGCGGTTGCAGTTCTTGTGTTTTCCTTGGAACGATTTCATCAATCGATATGTCCATTGTGCTCGCTGTTTGTTTCACGTTATCCTTTCTGGAATCGAGGTTTCATCTTTGCTATACCATAAGATCAAAAATCGATTGGATCGGACAATCAGTACAGTAATAAAAACCGGATTCTGAGTGATTCGCTATCCGATTTGGCTTGGCACTTGCCTTATATATGAACATGAAAAGTGATGCTTCAAGTTGCGCTTCTTCTTTATATGGCCATCGTAGAATTTTGTTGTGTATAAGCTGCTGTTTGCTTGTTTTGGTTTCTGAACAAAGTTTTTGGTATATTTCGTTTACTGAGCGGTGATATGGTGATTTGCCGATTGCGTTCGCAAAGAGAGTCTGAGTTGTGCCCCATCTTCGAATCTCAGCTAATTTTTGTGTTTCATCTTTAAACGTATTCCTCAGTTTGCAGCGAAATATGTAATAGTTTCCTTCAGCAGCGATTCAACAAAGCTACTAGCGATTAAACCAACTGAAGGTTTCCTGTAATATTCTCATAGATAAGCAAACTCATAGTTTCACAATTAGCGCAAATATTGGTTCATTCTTAAGAGAAGGCAAATGGTTCATCGATCTTCCGTATGGTTCTGCGTCGATGGGTTGCAGTGCCATGCAGTGCTTTCTTGTTTTTAATTAAGAATAGAATCTGCATTATTTTCATAGGTAAAGGCAATTTAGTGAGCAATGATTATGAAAGTGCAACGACATGGTCGATGGGATTGATTGAGCAGAAGTACGCTCTGCGTAGGTTGCTTACGTGCACAGAGGAGAAGATCAGCGTGTCCTTTCAACCGAGCATCAAACACCGCAACAGAGATGAGGTACGTGTATCCGTCCAGCCTCAGCGAACGGAACACTGTGAAACGTTGTCCATTAGTTTTACAAGTATTGCACTATCGTGTCAGGACTCCTCTGTTTGCCCATTTGCTAGCCTATGCCCTAATTTCCGATCTCGCGCTTGAGAAGTTGCTTGGTGACTGTTTGGTTGAAATTAGCAACACCTTTGCGATGCCACCGTAGTTCCGTTTTCGTTAATGACCATCGTAAAATTTATGAATATGCCACTAGTTATGCAACTGCAGTTTTTGATGGGTCAATTGAAAGGGTTCTACTGATTCCTGGATAGTTGTTTGAACTACGAGGAGGCGTGTGGCAAAGTGAGGAGAGTGGTAAGAAGAGTGCAACGAAAGGTGAAGGTTGATAATCGAGGAGATAGCATCGTGATCAGAGCTGAGCATATGAAAATGTTGGATGTTCTCGATATCGCAACAACGATTGAATTTTCCCTCAAGCTGAAACCGACCAACAGCAAAAATGACTGCCTGACAAGTGCACTTTTTATGGACGGACCTGGGTGTTGTGACATGCTTCCGCAGTTGGTGTTATTACATTTGTTGAACGTTTTTAGGAGCTAATATCTAACTGTTCGATGTTGGTGGGTAGGCGGATTGTTTTTTTAGACAGGTGCTCGCGGAAGTGTTTTCTAGGGAGGGCACACAAAGGTGGATCAGGCTCTTGTTTGGAGATGCCGGTTTTCATTGTGACAGCTGCTTGTCGTCGGTGTGCGCGCTTCATTTATTGCTTCGGCGTTTTTGTGTTTTGCCTGCCAATATGTTGTTTGATATGAGTTGTTCGCGAAATACATTATATCACTAATTTTGATAGGGAAGTTTGAAAGTTTTTGTCGAAGGTATAACGGTTTTTGCTTCACTGCCTCGTAAAGTAATTTGTCGAGCAGATTTTTGATAATACAATAATAAACCCTCCACTGTTACCATCACTCTTGTTCGACAGAAATTCTATGCGATTTTTTGAAGTGCCTTGCGCCTTTAATCCCCCATAATATTTGCAATATATTTTGTGTCGCTTTAGTGGATCGGGATTATAAGTTCATTCATATAGGTTTTTAATTTTATTTTGTTAATAAGAGATTTTTCTGGATTGACTCTTGCGACATTGCTTGAACGCACTTTCGATGCGCGTCACAGCGATTCATCGAATAGCGAAACACGCGTTTTGGGCGCTTCTCAGGTTATCTAGGACTGGATTTTGATTAAATCGACAGGAAGCCGTCAGCTTTTGTTTTGGCACTTCTCGTTTCATTGATTTCATTTTCGTGTCCACTTCGCATAGGCGATTAAGTGGCTTTTCTTTAACCTGAGGTTTGCTAGTTTTGTTTTGTTTTTTTTTTTGAGTGGGAGGGCTGAGGGGATAGTTTTTTAAAAGAATTACTGGAACTGAGCAGTGGCGCAAGTCGATTTCTGTTTCTTATCGCATTAATATCAAAGAAAATAATTTTTTTTTTTTTTGTTTATGTTCTCGATCATCATTGATGGGCAATAGTTAGTTGTTTTTCCCCCATTGAGGTGCCTCTGTCTTGTNNNTCTCGATCATCATTGATGGGCAATAGTTAGTTGTTTTTCCCCCATTGAGGTGCCTCTGTCTTGTTGATTTTTGCTTTCTCTCGCCCATGAAAACAATATCTTTTCCGTCTCGTACGTAAATAGTCAAATACATGCATATGCCAAAAACGTTCCTCTACGCTATCCCCGCTAACCGCACTGTTGCGTTTCAGTCAGTTCAATTTTGATTCATTCGTTGAATGGTCTTATTGAACTGAAACTTAGAGAAGCAACGGGAAACAACAATATCACGTTGGGATCGTTTGATGTGTTTAGGAATGGCACAATGGGCTGTGACAATTATTGATTCGTTTGTTGATGCACTTAACATTACTCGTTGATGTTTGATCAGAAAGAAATGATGGCATCTGACGCATTGCTCGTTGAATCACCCCATTAACCAATCAGCGCTTGATGGGATTTTTATTTTGTAACGGATGGCGTAGTAGGTGTTAAATGGTTATTAGAACGATGCAGTGTGGTCGATACTGTTCGTGTAATTTATTACCTCAACATTGGAGAGAATCGGCGAGGGCTATGATTCATAGGTGGTAGTAAAGCGACCCAATAAAACGATGTTACACACATTGAGAAACAACAGGCAACGGTTGTTACGAGGAATGGATTATCAGTTATGCAAAAATGATGGGAGCCAGAATTTGATCATGGGAAGGACGTTAGGACTTTTTCATTCCTCTGGTCATGCACTCACGAGAGAAAGTGAGTGAAGGAAAAAGAAAAGGAGACGCTTTTGAGGGAATGATTTGAGAGTCAAATGTACGATTCACAGTGACGATCAAATACGTACGTTGGTACGTTGTTCGATGTACTGTGCCTTTTTTCAGTATGCGTATGGAGGAGATACAAATGTAGTATGCTTGTTCCGAAATTATGGGTTTCATGCTCACGGATGGAGGGTTGAGTGGGTTACTGATGAGTGCCTGGTGTGTGTCGTAGCTTTGTTTGTTAATGTTACTGCACTGGGAAAGGGGGTGGTAGGTTAAAGGTTCGTAAAAAGCATCTAGGTTTCATGTGCGATCCTTTCATGTAATTGGTGGCACCGGATTCACCCATGCACCATGCAATCTTTCCTTCCATCGAAAGGGCTACAAGGAACAGGTTTTGTGATGTCGTTGATTGGACGTTCGTATCGAGTTTTTTGCCCGCATTTTGGTTCGTCGCTGAGTTTCTCAAAGAATCTAATGATCTTAATGTAATAAACCTGAGAGTTGATGTGATCATCTGCAGGATGCTGAGGGAATAGTGCCCATGTACGTATTGGAAGGAGACTGGTTAACGAGCGTATATTGAATACTTTGAACAGATGTTTTTCACCTTGTACTTTGTTATTGATTAAACGGTGAAAGTTTTTGCTGTTTAGTTTAGGCACTTCGTGTTTTGAAGGCATCGACTTCTTGTTGTGTCTTTTGACCTTGGAAAGCATCGAACCAATAGCATATTTATGCCCGTATTCGCTATGTTGCCAGCAACATTTTCAGTTGAGTTGTTTAGTTGAATGTTTGTATTTCGTCTGCGCCAGCTTCATTCCTAGAATTTTATTCTAGTCTACGATTTAAACTCTCAGTCTTGCAATTATCAGTTTCATTATAAGTCATGAGAACTTCTTGTTGAAATATCGGAAGTTGGCTTTGAACATAGAAGCCAATTTTACGAAAATTGCTGATGCTGTAGAAGTTTCCTCAGCGTCAAACCCTCAAGTATACTTAAACGCATGAACAGTTTATTAATATCGCATCTTTTATATGGTGTGAAGGTTTTTAAAGTGGTATTTAATTGAAGAGATGAGTGTAACAATGAAAATGCAAAAAGAAACTGCTGGAGTTACTTGATGGTAAATGTTGCGTCGAATTGATTACTGGAAGAGTTTCCGTTCCAACTTTTCAGCGCCTTTTCAGCAAACGTGAAAGTGGCGTATTAAATTGAGATAACTCGATACTGCCCATCACGGCGTCAATCGTTGCACAGTTGGCATTCGTTGTCCGGATGCTGAATTTTTCTTTCATCGATTGACTCTTATCTGTGGGTTATCGAAGACGTTTGCGTATTGCATATTGCACGGTGATCAACTGAAATGGCGGCACAAGAATTATTTTACCATGCTCCAATATTCTGCGATAATTTATTTGATGTAATGCTTATTTTCTGTCGAATTTTATTAGTTCAATTCTTTTCGTTGCATTTGAGTCATAAATTGTTTTTGAGAAGTGTTGGTGCAACTGTCGATTTTTAAGTTAAGCTTGTTGATGGTGGGTGAAGACACAGTTGGGAGAAGATATCGAGACGAGGAGGTTATTGGACGAACGATACTGCTAGTTTGCTTGTATATGCGAGAAATATTATGGTGCGTCTAGAAGTAGGAGTCAGGAATCGAAGTCTGATTGAAGCAGAAATGATATTCGTGGCAGCTTGTTGTGTAAAAGTTTGTGTTTTTGGAGGATGTCGTGGACGTTTCCAAATGTGGTGAGATGTTCAGTTCATCTTACGTGTGCGGAGTACGCATTTAGTTCTGTAGCGGCGCCTTCCCGCTAGTTTTCTTTTCATGCTGGGGATGTGTGTGAGTGATGAAAGAGAGGCCATGGAGAATATCTAAACAATTCTTGCAGGTTTTCCTAGTGTTATCTATATTTCGATCACTTCGCAGCGCCATTACGACAACGAAGAGAACTTTTTAAAAAAAAAAAAATAANAAAAAAAAATACTGTTCATCATAAACTGGATGACAGATTGCTTGTAGATGTGTTTCGGAGGGAATGGTTAGTGACACAAATTTTTGAATTGAGTGACTTGTCTATCTTTTTGTTTAAAGAAACGTATTTTAGGAGACGTTGATCGTATGGTCGGAGTCGGATACATGCGATCTGGCACTGTCGTTCCAGGACAAATCGGGATGCGAACATATTTGGGAGAAGATATGTCAGGTTCAAGGCCGTGACCCCGAACAACACCCAGTAAGCACATATAGCATGCATTCAGTAGCATGTCGAAGCAAAGCATGGTATATATGAATTGCAGATGAGAACTTGAGGAAGACGAATGGGAAAGCCTCCAAGGAGGCTGCAGAATATGTGCAGATGGAATATGCCTACGGCCGATGTAGCCTGTGCAAGAGTTTGCTGGCCTATATGGAATGAGCGTTTGATATTTGTGGTGATTGCGTCTGCAGTGAATACCCGCCAGCAGTTCGTTTTATTGAAAATTTGCGCTATTTAGTTGAGGTTAGAAGTAATTAAGGTCAGCAAGTTTAAGTCCACATTGGTGTGTGTTGTTGTTGTGGGAGAGTTTTACGAAAGTTTCGCTATTTTATTCGGAAAGGCAAAGTGTTGAAATGTTTTCTCATAATCGAAGAAACCAGTTTTTATGCTTTGTTATAAAATCAAGCAATCAGACATATCGCTTCAGCTTTAGAGGAACTGAAGCTGAAGCGACAAAGCTTTCGAGTTTAGTGCGCATTCTGTGGTGGTAATATCACGTAATATTTCAATCGATCCCCCAATCAAGTAGCAAGATATGTAAAAACTAAAAGCACCTAAAAAGGTTGCACGCTGCTGTGCGACCTCTTCGGGTCGCCGAAAACGAGTCGTTTTTGGGGCACCTATGTGAGCAACTAATATCAACTAAGTGCAAATAAATCGTTGTGTATGTTTTTATTGATAGCTGGCCATTACAGAGTTCGGTCTGCTGAGGAGAACTACAGAAACGTACGTCATTCCAACTTCTCTGCTGTACTTTTCTGCTCATTTTGCAAAGTGAATAGTTCATTGTTCCAGGATTTCACGGGTAGCTATGACGATTTGGAGGATGGCGATGGACTGGAAGCTGGCAATCAAGCAGCTTACAACGCTCAGCGAGTGAGTAACTTTGCATCTCTGCATGCGATTATTTCGCAAATTAATAGGCGGTCCTATGTGATAATCACATGCAGTCCCTAACGTTCAGGAGTTGAGCTGATAACTGGGCGATTGCAGCTGATGTTGAATTAAGTGTGGGAGTAATCGGCTACGGCTATACTTAATGCACGAGTACTTGTTTGTGATGTAATGAAATTGTATCGGTTACGAGAAGAGTTGACGTGGAAGTGAAGAGGGGCAACTCGTTAAGAACGCTTTATAAACAACGATTGATGCACTCGTTGAAGATTTTTTCTCAATTGCACTTTTGTATGTATGGCGATTTTTATTGCACTTTCATCGTTTGTTTACACCGTTCAGTACATATGACTCCGTGCATTTGTGTTCTATTGAAAGTATACATGCTCTTTGTTGAAAGAGAAATGAGGGTGGGAATGAGTTGAAGTGCTGAGAATGAACGCATTTCTGAATATATCAGCACGAACGATGGCACAGACCTCTTGATGAGTTGATGATTCGAGCATGTTTACAAGCTGCCTGCCACACTCCACAGGCTTCATAGTCGTTTGCTTTTTCTTTCTCTGGCTCCAATTTCCTTTGATAAATTCGAGCGTTAAAGGAAAGCTACTCCTCTGTTTTCTCACGCAGAGGAGTTCTCCCTGCCCATCGCTCACACCGCAAGTGCTTATGGTATTCACCTGTATCATGTACCTGTGAGCGTATGGGATATCCCTCTAGTGCTCGCGATATTATGCGTCTCACGGAGTTTTTTTGTACGAATCGCAGCGTGTAGTCTTGCAATATTTTTTTCGACTATCTACGATAGGTGATTCACTAATTTGACTGCAAAAAGGCGTCGAGGGATCGATGAGACGTGATCATTAAATATTTCAAATGCATATTTTTCAAACTTGTGGGTTGCTCTAACATTGAACAGATCGACGGCGTTATGGCAGCTGTTGCTAGTCAAAACGTTTCTCGAAAACTGATCTGGTTTTTCAGGCGGCGAATGCGGCGGCGGTGACATTGCCGCCATGCGAGCTCTCTCGACTTCAGGATCTCGAGATTTTGCTTTCAAGTAGCTTCAGTTCTGCACAGCTTCGCGAGAAGGTCGCACTTGCTATTGAGACGCAAGGGTGAGATATTTGGTCTCCTTCCATAGAAATCGAACAGAAAATGGAACTGCGTCTGAGCTGAGCTTTATTAGCAATGGATTTGGAATTAACTGGCTGAGTGTGATGTCATTACTTTGAAAAATTACTTAACATATTGTTTACTTGCAGAATATTTCTTGAGTAAATATTGCATTTTATGAAGTTTTCCCAACTTTCGATAGAGTCGCGATGCATTCATGCTGCTCGCTGTGTAAAATTGGCCGACTTATGTTTTCAGACATATATTGCAAAAATGCTTCTGTTGTGAATCTCCACATACACGTGCTATGTCAGCATGTAGTATTTTCAGTGTTTAGAGGGTGGAGACTATTTCAGTAGTGAAAACGATTGATTCACACGGACTGGTATGTTTTTGGGAGAGTTACTCATATTGGTGAATCATAGAGCTGAAGTATATTTATTGGGGAATGACGTCAACGGATGGAAAGGGTTATTGTAAGAGAGTTGTACTAGAAAGAAAGGATGTTCGAAATGTACTGAGTATTTGATCAGTCTTAGGGTATTATTTTAGATACGTTGGGAAGCTATGCGATTTGTTCCATATGTGTGAGGATTTGGAGAACATTGAGGCGTTGCGCATTATGCATCAAATCGCTCGTGACATGTTCATGTTGAATCGCAACGGTCTACTCGAAGTGCTTCTCAGTGAAAACTATTTCAAGTGAGCTATTGATTGCTACCTTGCTTTGGTCTCGTGTGGAAAGTACCCCGCAAGAATGGAAATATATTGCACCTTTGTTATCGATTCAGGATATTGCCTCGAGCTTGCTTGCTTCATTCTCCAAATGAGTAGGGAGAGACGTCATCTGTCGGTTGCCCTATATTGGAATAAACAAAAGGATAAGTGGGCGAACAAAGAGTTGTATTAGTTTCGGCATTCGCTTACTTTTCTTTCGAACGTCCTCTTGCAACAGAAGTGCCCATTTCAGCGTTCCCATCCAACACTGATGCCCTTCTTAGATATCTTCATTCGCGAATGCTATGCTCACGTTGGCATCTGTTGAATTCTCTGCTGAAATTATATAATGGCAGAGGCCCCTTCAGCGTGTTAGTTGTTATGTGCAGCTTTCGCGTTAGCACCTGAACGGTGAAGAATCAGTATTTGGATGTGAATTTCAACTTTTGCAAATTGTTAATTTCAATCGGAATTGCAGCCAGTAGTTTCTGATGCCTATGTTTGTCGTCGAATGTCAGACTGGACTTTCTTTTTAATTTTCACGAGATTATATTTTTATCTCTCTTTTCGATTGCAGAGACATAGTGGGTATGCTCGAATACGACCCCTCGCAGTCGCAGCCACGAAAACATCGCGAATTTCTCTTCGAAAAAGCACGCTTTCGTGAGGTGTTCCCTATTCGTAATGAGGATTTGAGACAGAAGATACATCAGACTTACAGGGTACAATACGTGCAGGTATGTATCTTTGGTGTAATCAGCAGTGTGATTAGAGAGTACATTTTCTCGTATGTTGGTGTAGCTTCGTTCAAGGAACGCAGAGCAATCGTTTTGCGAACTCCATTCACTTTGAGGGGATGGAAAGTGTCGACGTCGTTCTCAGGAAATAACGTATTTCTTAGAGGCATACTCAAAGCGGAGGTTTCACACATCTGGTGTAAGGAAGCGTCGATTCATCTTTCTTTTGGCGCAGACGTGATGAGCGATTTCGTTTACGCGTCACTGTCACATTGGGTAGTGATTGTTGCATAATGAAGTGTCACGTATCATCTCTTTTTTTGTTGTTGTTTTTCTGCTTTTTTCGTGCTTTTCCGAAAAACTTCGTTTGGCTTTTCTTCTCAATTTAATCTTTATTGAGAAATCAGCGAACATCTGGTGCAGATATGTGCTCTCTTGTCGTGTCCTTTTTCAATGAATCTTTTTTGTTAATGTCCATTAGTATTGCATCTTTGACGCATTGTTGCTTTTTGTGTATGTTGTGGAAATGTGATGCGACTGTTTGCTTTGTTGAGTTCTATCGTCGTTACAGGATGTTTGCTTGCCAGCACCCTCGTTATTCGAGGAGAATTTACTATCAGTGCTGAACAGCTACCTCTTCTTCAACAGGGTTGACATCGTCTCGATGTTGCAGGTTTCTCTTTTGCACTTCTTATGCTTCCTTATCCGCAGGTGAGAGGGGCTGTCTTTTCGGGTTTCATGAGAAATAATTTAAGTGTAGTGTGGTTCGATGCGATGTGATGCAGTAGATGTGTAAGGTGTCGGCCACGAGCTAAAGGTGTTGTTGAAGGGATGTGAGTAGTGAGAGGGTGTGCAAGTCTCGGCGATTTTATTCAACTGATCTCCTATGCGATTGTTAATACTCCTAAAATGGTAGTAAAATGTGAAAGATAAGCGAGACGCCCTCATTTTTTCAATTGTTCTTGCGGGACTCCTCCGTTTTGAAGTGAATCGTGCGGTGTTGGATAAACTTGATTGGTATTGGGTTTTATGGCAGAAGACAGACTAGAGGATGGTGCTGTGAAGCAGCGGTGAAGCAGTGAGAATTGGCGCCACTAGACTATGTTTCAGTAATATGGTCGTGGAGTACTTAGCACATGATTATTAACGCATGGGGGAATGAAATTATTGCTCGTCGCGTCGAACGGCTTTTTGATGTGGACTGAGAAAGGTCGTCGCTTCATCGCAGTAAATCAGTGATCTTTTTTACAAGCCTCCGAAGGGCGAAAAAAGGTTGTAAAGCGAGAAACGGCCAGCTAGTGAGCAGAGGATGATTTCTTTGTTGTTTTTACGCGCAGTCGATTACATAAGATTTATCAGTGGTGATTCAACAGCTAGATGTGTTCACTTTTCTATAGAATCGTTTCAGGATGATAAGCAGCTGCTGAAGAAACTGTTCGACCAGCTTAAAGACCCGTCAACCAGTACGGAACGGCGGAAGGATCTCACGATGTTTTTGAAGGAGTTCTGCTCATTCTCTACCTCTCTTCAGCCGAACGGACCGCAGGGTCGTGAAGTGTTCTATAAGGTATTTTGGTGGTTTCATGCGATAAGCCAGTTTGTTAGTCTCTGACGGTCTTTATTGTTGCCAATATTTGCTGCGTCAAATGAATGGTCTAAGTGCTAATCTTTTTTATTTATGACTTATGTCTGTGTCGAATATCTGACGAGATAGTGTTGGATTATTATGGCGTTAACGCAATCACGGTTGATCTCCCATCGATTGGAGCATTTACAAGCAGACATAGCTCGTGGTTCGCCGGCGCGCTTTACGCTTGCTTCTTCGCAGTTGTGTTGTTGGTTGCTGCATTAGCTGCCGTTGAGCAATAAATCAGCACTTTTTGTTTGAAGTGGCCACCAGCGGTTCGTTTATTGTTGTGGATGGCTTGTGGAATACTGAAAAATACCTTAACGACAGTTGCAATTTTCAATCAAGGATTCTGATTTTCTCTTATCATTCGTGATTTTACCTCACGCTATCTTACTTTCTTACTTCCGCTTTATAGCCGAGTAGAAATCCCGCTCGCTTCTGCTTAGCAGCACGATAGCTGAACTATTTAAGTGACTTAAACTTATGCTTCGTAAGTACCGAAAGAACTGGACTTGCAGACTCTGATGCAGAACGATGTGTTAGCAACGATTGAGCCATGTATTATGTCGAAGGATCCGCAAACGATGGCTACCACTGTGGAGATGTTCGTTATGATTGTGGAATTCAACCCGCAGATCGCTCGCGATTATCTCCTTCAGCAAGGACGTAATCTCAGCGATGCTAAAAATGTTCGCCTCTCGTTATCTTAGTGCTTCTCAATTTCTCACTTATAGATAGCGATAGCTGCTTTAATAAACCTGTGTAAGACGGCTAAGGTTTTTGAAGAAAGAGAGAGGGAAGGAGGATGGATGTGAAATCTGCGTGGATCATCAGAACAACTTTTAATTATCTTAGTAGACAGTGTCATCCTCAGGATTATTTTCGTCGCAGATTTTTGTTCCGCGAGAATATTTTCGCGCATTCGTGATATTATGTTGCTTTTGCTGAGTTTTCCGCGGTTTTTTTTTTCAACATCACAGTGCACTTTGCACCATCGAGTAGTAGTGAAGCGACTGGCTGAAACTCTATGGAGGGCACATATAGAACTAATATTCCGCCTGCATGTTCCTTCGCCCTCTCTGTCTCCCTCCCCCATTTCCAGAATTCGGGGACTGCAGTTTTTAGACGTTATCAATTTTTGTTGGTTTTCCGGAAGTTGTGTTAAATAAAATTAGTTTCAGGATCAAGTGCTGTTGAATAAGCTGATCGAGCGTATGCTGACGGATACTGATCCGGAGCTGGCGTCCGGCATGGCAATGGCACAGGTGATGCGCTCATTGCTAGATCCGGACAACATGATTTCAGCACCGAACACCAAATGCGAACGGCATGAATTCTTGACATTTTTCTATCGGCGTTCCATGGAGACCCTTTGCCGGCCCATCATCGAGAACACCGCGGAAGGTATCCCAAAGAAAGGTAAGCTTTTATGAAGTTGTAGATGTTCCGCGAGTGGTCGAATTTTGGATTTTATATAAGTGTGCTTGGCTACTAAAGTTACCGAGCTAAGATTGAAGGACCTTTCTTGTTGACGAGAGGATTTTCTTGTTGCTCAGAAAGCAAATGTGATGGACACTCAAAATAATTATTAACATTTCTAGACGTTTCTTGCACCGTATCCCTGGTTGTGTTATAAGCTAGCTGTTCACTAAGATTATAATTCTAATGCATACCTTAGAGCGCTTCTATATGAATCCTTCAGAAATAATAGTTCNTAGTTTCCAGTCAGCGATGATGTAGTACAACCCTATGCCTAATTACTGCGAATTGAACGACTCTAAATATGTTTCTGAATGTTTAGACGACTACCACACGGCGAACAAGCAAGCGATGGTCGTCGATTTGTTGTGCTTCTGTTTCGAGCATCATGCGGTGCACATGCGCAACTATTGTATCAGCAATAAGCTGCTCAACAAAGTTCTTGTCCTTCTACAAAGCAAGCACCACTTCCTGGCACTGAGTCAGTTTTATTTCTAATTTTTTCTTTCTTGTACGCATAGATCATTCATGAGCGCACTAGAGGGTCGGAATTATGAAAGTTTTTTGAAGATCCATTCACACTTCCCGTTGTAGGTTAAACGCGGTTATGGACGCATCTCAAGCGTGTTTCGCGTGACTCAAAAAATTGTTGCACAGAATGATTCTGACTTT
Source organism: Toxascaris leonina (assembly GCA_022844705.1). Classification (NCBI taxonomy): domain Eukaryota; kingdom Metazoa; phylum Nematoda; class Chromadorea; order Rhabditida; family Ascarididae; genus Toxascaris; species Toxascaris leonina. The sequence continues at coordinate 6,551 of JAARMF010000720.1, read as the reverse complement.
TGATATTAGTGCTATTGGTATTATCATTTCGTTGAATATGCTCATGTTGAAAGATTTATTGCACTGTTTTCAATTGATAGCGGCCGAGGAGGTGTGTGTTCGTGTCAGTAATGATTAGCGATCAGGATGCAGACGTCGCAGCTCCAATGTTTATGTATTTGCATATGGGGAGGAGCTTCGAACCGACATCCGAATAGAGTATTCACAGTCTTTTATCCCTATCCCCTCAGGTTGCTACCAAGCTCCTAAATATTTCACTATTAAGCTGTAACTGATATTTGTTAGTGAGGAGAGAGAATGAAAAAAATCGGTGTCATGAAGCAGATAGACTGAAAATGACAAGTGTTTGCATGTATTTTCTAGGTGCGTTGCGACTTTTACGACGGGTTGTGCAACTGAAGGACGAGTTCTACTTCCGTTATATCGTACGCGATGATGTAATACGACCAGTGGTGCTGTGTTTCAAAGCCAACGGTCACCGATATAATCTAATGAACTCGGCCATTATTGAGCTCTTTGAATTCATCAGAACGGTGAGACCGATTCGTGGATTGATTCGTTTTGCAGTGTAATCAGCACAACATAGTATGTAGCACCAGTAGTGTATAGTGCAGTGTGAAAAAGTGTGATTTGTAATATAGTGATAAGTCTTCACACTTGTTAAGTGGCGAGTAGGAAATGGAAATGTATCAGTTTTACCTTTACGTGGATACACTCTCCACGGTCTTTATGAATGAATGTTGCATGATATTGCGCGAGAGTCGGATGTGAGAGGGGTTGCATGGTATGCTGAGCGATGTATTATATCGATGATTTTCGTGAGCATTTCGCTAAGCAGTTTATGTGATGGAGAATTGAGCTCGATAATTTAGGAGGACATCAAGATCTTGGTGAGCTATGTCGTTGAGAAATACGGAGAGCAATTCGACGATGTCTCATATGTGAAAACGTTTACGGCTCTGCGTATCAAATATGACCAGGTTCGTCTTTCATTCTTACTCGTTCCTTTTGACCCTCTTTATGGAAGCCGATGTTTGTTCAATAGCTGTAGAATATTATTAGGGGTATTAAGGGAACAAAGTGGTCTGTGAAGTAATTTGTTTGTATAAATAAGTTCATTTAACAAGGGAATATTTCGAGGCTCACTTCATCCAGGGATTTTCCATTGTGTTTTAAAAAGTAGAGAAGCATTTTCATTAGAAGCTGTTACGTTCACAAGGAATGGTTATTTGAATTTTGTTCGTTCAATAATAAATTCGCTCTAGATCCACCGCACGATGTTTTGTGGACAGTTATGTAGTTTTTCGTGCATTCTCGTCGTCTGTTGAGGGAGGGAGCTGGTGAGATAATTGCTCGGTAATGGGCGGCTTCATGAATATTGAGAATGGTTTAAGATGAAGGATCAGGAAGGTGTAAAAGTGGAAGACAGTCCGAGTAAGTCACCGTCTAGTGAGTCGAGCACATGTGCACAGTGGAAAAAGGAGCGTCAAGCGGATGCTGATGAGCAGTGGTTTAATGACGATGATGCTGAGGTGAAAATATTGTTTGCGCATTGCTTTGTAGTGCTACGACTGGTGATAGGCATAGAACTGAATGCTGTAGTGAGGAAATAGTTTCGTGTTTTCTCAACAGTTTTTTAGATGAACTTAACTGATGGTTGGAGTTATGGTGGATCCGAATTCCGTGCCGTCTCTTTTCTTCGCAACTATCCTTCCCCTTCTCCTTTCCCTTCCTCGATCATTTGCGACTGTTGCGGATTTTTTCCCTTTCCTGGAAACCTTGTCCTTTTCCTGACGTATTGAACGAAAGTTTTGGTTGAGTGAGTGAAAGAAGAATGGAAGTGTGTTTGAGTAGCTACTGCTTTTGCTTCTTTGGTTTTTACAGTTGATAGCAATGGGGAAGGATTCTTCATTACCCATTTCAATGATTCTTATTGTTTGAGTGACGAGTGGAATAATGAAGATGAAAGGTCTTTTATAGAATGTTGCGCAAACAGCTGGCGATAGCTGGGATACGAATAAACTGCAGAGGGAAGGCGCGGCGAATGGCGCAGCGCGATCACCGTTGCGAGACGATTCGGATTCCATCATAAAGCCTTCCGGCGAAGACATCTCACCGTCATCCTCAGCAGGATCGAGTCCTATTAAAGAACAGCCGGAAGACGACAAGGATTTCGATACATCACTTTCACCGATGAGGAAAAGCGGAGCTGAGCCAAACTTTCCAAGTGTCATCAAGCGAAAATGTAGGCGTTGTTTTATGCAAGTGGGGTTGTAGGTAACGTGCGGCTTGGGAGGGATCGTGGATACCTTGTCCTTGTAGCCGACTTCCTTCCTCTGTTGTCTAAGTGTTGTTTCGTGTGGTCACTTCCCTCATGTGGTTTCGTCGTTTCGTATTGGGTAAATCCGAAAGAGGTTATATTGAATGTCGTGCTGTGTAGTGGAGTGGTGCTGACATAGTTGGAGCGGTGGGGAACCGTTGGAATAATTTTTTATATGCTCATAAGTCAAGCTTGCTGTTTTCTTGATGAATGTTTTCTTCCTCGTTTCAAGGGCTGTCTAAAGCTAACATAAACTATAGCTTGCTGTCGAGTGTCGAATCATATGACTGTGTGAGGTGTAGAGCAAGCCATCTATGTTGCAGTTAGATGGGCACTGCAAAGGAGAGTGGTTGTAGTTCCAGGCTGATACCATTCACATATTTCGGCAGTGACCTGTTTCAGTGTTTTCGATCTTCATGCTTTTATGCGTCTCTAAATTTCAGTGGTGGATGACGATTCTGATGATGTGTTCTCGCCTGTCACGAACGCCTCAAGACTTCGTGGTACTCCTCGCATTGTTATCAAGGTATCATATTTTATTGATCGATCTTTTTACATATGGCAACGATGTAAAGACGAATTCATCGTAACAGATGAAAATGTGTTTGAGTGGAAATTCATCGCTGTCATCTTGTGTTGAGAGGAAACAGAATTCTTGTAACGTGACGTTTGTGGTTGCTTCGGCGTGCATGAGCAGAGGATGTTTTACGCTCCAATTTGAGCTCTGGCATGTGGATTCCACCTCTGCACCTTTACTTGTGAGATGGAGTTGATTGCGAATGGTTTCTGAAGCGCTGAAGTAATACTGAACGACGAGAGACCGATATGTATTGATCTGCGTTTGAAGGACTCATATAGTTTTTATGCGAACGTAGCTTTCTTATTTATTCTCAAGAAAAAGAGTGCGGGTGCATCGTGCACCGCAATCTCTTTGGTCAATAACGAGTTGCACTGTGAGTGCACCCTAAATCTGCTGACGTCTTTCACTAGCAACGCAGAATAAAGGTTGACCACTGACGGGTCGGCGATGTAAAAAGTGTGTGAATGGTGGTATGAAGAAATGCTGAGCAAGATTGTTCGGTTTCGGAGTTGTAATGTTCTGATGTGTTCAGATGAATAATGAGAGGCGCTCACCATGTCGTTCTCCACCTGTAGGCAGTGGTTCGCCACCAGGTGATCCTGTGGTTTCTTCAACGGAAGTGCTTATCACGCCTTCAAGTTCGAGTCCTCTGGAGAGACCATCTGCGCCACCACCATCCACCGGTATCACAGTCCTCGTCAAAAAGGTGGGTCTTTTGATCTGTTGGGATCTTTTTCTCGAGATCAGAGCAGAAAACCCTGCAATGGTTATTGAATGTTGTGTCTGAAGGTCGTTAATTTTTCTCACCTATTTTGCTTCCGGTTAAGGCTTTGGTCGACTACGATGAGAGCGATAGTGACGAAGAAGAGGACTCAGCGGAAAGCAGTTTGCCGTCAAGTTCCAGCTCAGTCGGTAGACCGTCGTCGAATCCAAGCAGTCAGTCGTCGTCAGCCTCTGCGGACGATCATGATGATGTGAGTAGCACTTCAGGCGACCACGAACCCTCTCCTGGCTTTGCCAGTGGTGTGGACGATGGGAACGAGCAGCAGCACCATGAAGTATGTGCTTGCAGTGCTTCATGTTCCACAAAATTGTACCAGCATGGCTGCGCTGTTGTTATATTTATTCAAACGATGGAAGTGTAAACATAGTTTTGAATGAGGTGCAGAGAATAATTTTTGCTGTATCTTTGTATTCTTATAGCCGTTTCGATTTCTTTAGCATTTACTGCCGTTTGATTGTCGAGATGATTGTAAAGGAATGGCATCAGTAACAGAAGCGTTTTTCTTGTATTCAGATGTATTGAAATTGCTTTAAGGATCACGAATCAGAGAACGACGGTGCCAATCTTGAGAACATTTGTCGCAAGAGAGGTGCTAAACATGATATTGAAGAGACGAAACTCGAAAGTGATATGAAGAGCGAGGAAACGACGCTCCATGCGGGTGGAAAAAGACTTAGGTTCGTTGTATCGCCTTCGCTCCTGCCTTTTTAATTCATTCTCAACGTGGAATAAGCCGCGAATGATGACGAAAGTGTCGTAACGCAGTAAGATTGACAGTANACGCAGTAAGATTGACAGCGGCCTCTGAGCATTTTCAGAATTGATACTGTACAGTCAAAATCGATTATCCTTCTGGCGGGTGTGGCTATAAAAATGCTGTGATCATGGCAATCGTGGTTGCAAAGATTCTGTCGCGACCGCAATATTTTCTTGTCCTTAGTTACGTTCAACAAGCCGCTTCTGCATAATCGCGGTATTCTGCCAGTGGGGTCAATTGACCATATATCGTTTTTTTTTTTTGAGTCCCCATCCCCTCGCCCTCTCGGCAGGTTGCAAATTTTGTTCTGAAGCTTTTCTTTGCGTCACTTATGTGCGTCTCGGGAATCCATTATATTACGGGAGTACTAGTTTTGCAGCGCATTCTCTCTGTTCCCATTCTCCACTTCTAAGAACGTCTGAGCGGTCCTCTATTGATTAGCTGAGGGGTCTGCTCAAGACAGCATTATGGCCGATAAAAAAGAGCCGACTGATAATAGTGATAACTCATATATTTCTGAGGAGTTATGCAGATCGTAGGTTGTGTTGATGTTAGTAAGTGTTTTAGTGCTTTAGGTTGGAAGCGAGCGAAGACCGGGATGATAAGGCGGGGAAGCTAGCGCCAGCGGCTGGCCTCGTCAGCTAAACGACATGAGATTGATGTGCGACAGGTCAGGTCGTCAGTTCCCCATCTTGTCTTATATAACTCGTTGTTGTGGACCTCTTGAGTTGTTGTTTTCAAGTGATGGGCAACCAGTGAAGTGGTGATGCCTCAGTGGACTGAGACGTGCTACTGAACACATTCGGCCGAAACGGAGGTGCAACAAGCAGTGGTGGAGTTCGCTGGAAGACTTTTGTATTTAGTGTTCTATTATCTGTTTGTTGTGAATTCGTTCCGGTTTCATTTGTTTATAATAATTCGTGTTGCTTCAATGGGCCCTTCCTTTATATTAATTGCGGTCTTACTGCTCCGCAAATTTGGCAGCTGCTTCACTAATTGTGGGGTTTTTTCAGGAGTCTTGTTTCGGTTGTTTGTATTTCTGTTTTTAAAAAAAGCTTCTTAGATTGTTTTATGCGAAATATCTAATAAATTGCGCCCTGTATCAGGAGGTCTTTATTGCGCTGTCTGAATAAGAGTAGTGAAAGGGAAGGGAATGGAACAATGATGGTACTATGAATTTGTTTTGAGGTGCAATGTGCTTAGGGCATGAAGACTTCCACTGTTTATATTCTGTCATGCTGGTGTTGTATTTTTGAGTTATCCCACTCGACTGTGCACGCTAAATGGTTTTTAATGCTTGAAGTGATCTCTGGATATGGTCCGAGAAAATTCGACTTGTTTGTTGCAATTTTGAAATATTCATCGCGACTAGAATTGCCTGAATGGCATTATTATTATGAACTCACGGGACTTCTAGAGTATTGCATCAGTAATGTATGGTTCGCGAGATTTTTGAAGTTCGTATTCCCCACAGTCGCTTCACGAGAGGGATATATGCCATGGAGCGTGGTCTTAGCTGCCGCACTTCAGGATGGCATAAATCGAGCAATGTTGCTTATTGATTTCGTTCGGCTTCGTTCAGCTTACAGACTTAACTTAGTAATCGGAAAACTGAGCGGGTTGTATTTTGTGTAGAACGCTTCCTTGAGTAGCGCTAGTCCAAGCATCATAGGGAGGTGAAGTTCGTAATAGGAGTGTCTCGGTCCCGACAGTGTGATGGAATGTCGGGTGTTCGGCAAAAGTGTGTTGAAATCCGGATCATCTCGACGTATTATCGAATATCCCCACTATTGTTTTCATGAATGCGTGCTGTAGTTATGGTCTGTACTGCCCTTCAGTGTTTAAGGGGAATGTTTCTGTGCTGTTTATTTATTGTTCATTTTGCAATTGTGAAGGTTTGAGAAAGGTTCGAAAAGCCTACGAAGGTGTTGTCACCTTCCTGTTGTCCTGAAAGTGGACCTTTGTTGTTGTCCTGGCACGTTTTGGGGAAGTTACGGTAACTGGACGAGAGAGGGAAGGGGGGAAGGCAGTATGCAGTCGTTGTTGCTGAGACGGGATTGTTTCAACGTCATCTGTTGGAGGGTGGTGCCTTTAGAGCGGATGAGCGGGC
>JAARMF010000719.1:55142-68727 GCA_022844705.1 Toxascaris leonina | reverse complement strand
GTGTGCACTTTCGAAAATGACTACAAGGTACTGCACACCGAAGCAGGAACCAAAGATTGTAAAATAAGTAGTCATCGAAAATGATGGTGCATCTTCCCGTTCTGACGGCGAAATGATGAATCCAATGAGGATGACTCTGATGGAAAGAGGATAGAACAACTGAGTTCGATATGCGACTTCCAAAAAGGCTGAGCTGTATAGCTCATACACTGAAGCTGGAGCTGGGAGGTGTTCTCAGGGCAGTATGATGTCATACTGAGGTCAGTGTATCAATAATGGTCAGCATAACACAGCCAACGGCTGAGTGACTCTGTTCAAAGTTCGGATTGAATTTAGTTTGAACGGTTTCGTAGTGATTGATAGCCTACGAAAGATCTGTGGAAGTCGACNTAACTATAAAGAAACATACAATAGTATGTGGAGAGATTGGCGATATTCAAAAAACGAAAACATTGAGGTAACAGAATGTAGTAGTGTTGACAAAGGCTGAACCGAAGTGACACTCCTAATAACAGCACACTCGTTGGACTTCTACTCCTCTCAAGGACGATAAGTCAAACTGGGCTAATTTCGCTTTTAAAGCAGTAAGATTACTAGCTTCCACAATATCAGCCGGTAGACGATTCCCCATACCCGAATGACACAAAACATGTAGTGGAGGGCAGAAGAAAACTCCATCTCCTTTTGTCTCCGAGGTTTTGACGGGCTCAAAATGGGAGTGAACAGTATGCCTCAGCGATCCCAACCCATCTGCAATTTCATCCATTTCGTTTTTGATGAAGAAAATGTCGCACACTATTCTGGCGACTTTTATGCATCCTGCTCATTAATATTATAACTTTTCCTCTTCTATTCATGTGTATAAGAAAAGCTTAAGGTCCAAAGAGTGCAGTATCAGTATTGTACTTTTGGGGTCAAAGTGTCTGGTGCAATATTGCACCAAATTTGAAATCACAAACACATTGTGGGTAGGTATATTAGGTACTTGGGAAGGAAATAGAAGTAGAGTATTACACCATTTTTGAGGGAGAAATAGAAGCACAATATTATACCGAAAATTATGCCAAAGTGGGGTCACTAATGTTAAGTATTCTTCTTATTCGACTTTAGCTTCATTTCTGTCATCTCTTGTCGTGAAAAGAAATCAAGGAGGTGTGGGAGGATTTTGAGGTGAGGAGTGCAAAACCTATATAAAAGGATGCCAGAAAATGAGCAGTGATGGCATTTTGGGTGTTGCCAAACGGTGGAGATGGCAGTTTCAAGGACTTGTCTTCTCGTTTTTCTTCTTTATATTCTTCGAGAATTCCTTCTTGATCGTGGGCCAAGCAAGTGCAGAACTTTTGCCAGCTGAAAGGATAAGGCCAGTTTTTGAAGAGTCGTTTGTCACATCACTTAGGATCGGTGGGGTGTTGTTTTCCTGCCAGGGCATAACGCCGGACCCTTGTTCGTGGAACAACCACTCCCAAGGGTAATTGATCCCTGGATTAAGACCACCATATTTCATGGTGATTTTCACTAATATTATTTCTAAGGAAATGCAGCGCAGCTAGCACTGCTAGTCAGTCTGTTCTATCGCTGGCACCAGCAGCACTCACTCTTGTTATCACAGATACAGGTTAGTATTAGAGTATTAACACTACCAGTTGCTTGCTTGGCTTATCGAAGCTTCTGAGTCGGAACTGATCTGAGATCCCGACTTTGATGGCCTTAACAGAACCAATCTTCATTCCATGGCTAGGCCGGGATGTCAAGCTGCCCCTATATTACCGCAAGAGCTCAGCTGTGGCTTTGGGCTAGAAGATGTCGCGTCTCGCCAATAATGAGGGAGACCAGATTGAGGAGCTTGCAACAAATCTATTGGGCCTTCGAGGGTCTTCTATTCATGACAATTAATCTCGTCTGGATCGTTGCTTCTACTGCTGAAAAAGGAGCCAATGAGTCAAAACGAAGAATATTCGTGCATGCTTCTGACTCTGATTTCAATGCCAGGTGAAAAATTCATTTCCTTGATTCCAACATCAGAATGAGGGGTCGACACAGGCGTCGATTCCTCAAGGCCAGCCTTTGCAGTCATGCATAACTGGATGCAAGATGCTCTAATTGCCACAGCAAATCGTCTACTTCTTGAGCGTCTTCAACAACTGCGCTAGCAGATGTGCGACCATTGTGGCTGAATTTGGCCTGAGGTTTTTGAAAAAAGGAACATGTGCCTTCCTTAGACAGCATTACTGTTGAGGAGTTTAAGTTTTACTGGACTCTGAGCTTTGACACATGCTCAGCTGTGAGACAGATACATAATTTTTTATCAATACTGTGCAACGAGATCACAAGCCACGATGAACTGAGTGGAGTTTAAATAAACTTTGACAAGTAAAAACAACGGAATTTCAAAAGACTATTTAGAGGAATTTAATGCAGCTTTATGCAACTCTCTGAACATCGAAACAATTTGCATCACTTTCCTGAGAAATCAATCATCAATAATAAAGATCTGTCCAAAGTAGCAAAATTTACCTGCGCAGTTGTAACCTCAGAAAATCGATATTTTTTGCAACACAAAAGAGTTCTTCAGCGATAATATGACAACAACAATTAGTTTTTGAATAAATTTCGTTACAATGGATCAAAATATTTGAATGTGAAATCGCCTCAGATGGAACCACCAACATATTTGTGATCAATACAGATTTTGAGATTCCTCCATCGATATTTGCATTGTTTCAATGATGGCCCATATAATATTACTTTATATCATCACTATCATTACTGATAAACAATCGACCACGTTCAGCTTCACTCATAGATATCAACAGCTAATAAACTGCTTTCTGCTCTTGCAGTCGCTGTACTTATACACGCTAGATTGTATTACTGTAGGACGATTGAGCCAGCTCGCTGACTAGTATTGATTCCATTTTTTGAGTGCTCTGCGTTTGAGAAGTCACGAACATTTAGTTAGGTGCTCAACAAATTGCAACACTTTCGCCATCTAACGCTAACAGAATAATCTACAATACATTTTCGGCCTATGATCATTCAGCTCCTCCTTCAACTTTGCCCCATTTTTTATTTCACTTCATTTATTCTTCAGAGTCCCCTCGATACTAACCGATCATAACAGTATATGTCAACATTTTACTCAGGAGATGGAAAAAATCGGCCAACATTACGATTGTTATATTATCTACAATATTGCGGTCAATGCCATTAACTCGACTATATTTAATCAACAAGAACTGATAGATATATGAGGGCATACAGATGATAGTCCATTCGTTATTTTGGATGTGAGTGTCCTCTTTATAAAACGTCGCGTTACCCTAAGCTTCATGTCGGGCAGCTTCGGCAAATTGTTGGTCCGTAAATCGAGTTCACTAACGGAGCGCGTTTTATGCAGATCACTGTTCCTTTCATTGAGTGCGAGCGAGTTGCGATGTTGAATATTCTGAAAAATAGGTGCTCGTATTTTATCTGGAAGCGTTTTATGGCTGAGAGTGTTACTCAAAGATGGCGGCTGCTGAAGAAGAACTGGGTGCACGACTCAAATAAAATTCAAGACGATCATCTGACAGTCGGAAATTAATGAATAACTTGTTTAATTAACGCGAAGATTGGGCATGTATTGAAAAGAACATCAATTGCTGATGATTTAGCCATATCGCTTTTTACTATGGATTCTGAAGCCGACAAACAAATTGAACAGGAGAAACGCATTAAAATGCGCTTAAACGCGAAGACAACAAAGACACAAATACAAACGCAGCTGTAGTTTCATCGATTCCCTATTGATGCGGTTGGCAACCATTCCTACTCATGGCTGTCGTGACCAGATTTTAGGAACGCTTGGCGGTCAGCCTTCTTGCGATCCGTGGGGAATCAAAAGTTAAACCCGGGTCTCTTCACTTGACAGGCGAAGGCTCTACCGCTGAGCTACTGTCCCCATATATCCGAAGACACAGAATGGAATTCAATTCTAATCATTACAGCAATAACTCTTAGTTTTTGAGCACAAATTGAGTTCATCATTCGTTTCACAAATCTGTAACCTAAGGGTGTAATATGTGGAATCCATTTCGGTTGAGAGTCTTTCAACAAAGAAATTGACAAATAATGCGAATAAAACCCTCTTGTGGTGTGCTTCGTGTTTCAGTTCCATTTTAGAACACTTTAACATTCGACAACTATAAATATATTGATGAAACACAGCTCGATGTTTGTTCTCAACAATTAGGCAATGCGTTCTGTGGTATAGAGAATGTAAAGTGTATTCAAGCTATTCCCATCTTACCAACAAACCTCTGTAGCCATCGGAAAATTGAACATAGAGAGAGTTCCCTTATGAACCCTGCTGCACCGAACCCATGAGTTAAGTCTGATCTGTCAACTGGTGGGCATTAAAGACGCTCAGAAAAAGTAGTTTTCTTTAATTCGCGAGGATCTTGCACCACGAGAAGTGAAAGTAGTGTGCGGATAACGACAACAGTGCTATCTGACACACAAACGGATGAAATAATGAAAGCAACGGAAAGGAAAAGGAAAGGACTCCCATAGAGAATGAGCAGGACTGAAGAAATGATTGTGTTCACTCACTGCTCAATAACTTTCTCTTGAACCATTAAATTTATTCTATTAAAGCTTCAAAGTGCCTGGTTGCCAATGTGTAGAACTTTTTTCCAGGGCATTCAGTCTGAAGCATTTCTCGAGTTTGCAAAGATTTCACAGCAATGATTGTGTTCTCCTACAAACCACATTCCATCAAGACTACTGCAAATTACATGAATGCTCGAGCGTCTAAGCATCAATTGTCATTAGTGATATCAACTCTAAAGTTCACTATTCGGCGAACGCTTTCTCCAGCAGCCTATTAAATCATCAGAGATAGCGAGCAAGATCCTCGTTTGCATGTGTAATAAGTCAGCATTTGTTAGGCATAGAGAATTTAATTATGTAACTTCACATGCTATATATATTGCTTCAATGACCGAATCCAATTGGCAAAAAACCGAAGCAAATTTGTCGATTGAAAAAGAAATATTTTCGTTCACTTTGGTGAGAGAAAGAGAGAAATTAACTGTGGAGGAATTTTATATCGAGATGAATTGAATACAGCGAAAGGCGTTTGTCCTCAAAGTTTTGCAAAGTAACAACGACGAAACAAACACCATATCTTGTAAGGAGATTACAAAACCTTGCAATTACTGTCTCAGAAAGCAAAAGGATGAAAATGCAGCTCTTGAGGTGCGGATCGGAAGGAAAGGTGCTGGCTGCACAAAACTTGAGTAGAAGAGTTGAATAGCGATGATGATTGAAAAGCGATTTCTCGTAGCACTAGCGATATCATCCAGTTCCCGTCAAAAAACCGCTCTTTAAGAAATTGAGGGATCCATAGGCGTCCCAGGTGGGCAAACTTGTGCGGATAATGGTGATGTCGACGAAGATGGTGCACAACAGGAATGTCAAACGATGAGACAGACACACGCCAAGATTAGATAGAGAGTAGCAATCAGAGACACTGTACTGATCAAAAGGGAGAACTCTACCTCACATAGATGTGAAGGTATAATTGTGCGCTATCCAGTCAACAATCGAACATCTCTCTCTATACATCTGTATAGTCGAGGAAGTGTTGTGCACTGTGCATTGTTCGGTGCCAAACGATTAGTGATATATATTGTGTGAATGATAGTTTATACACTCATAGCAAAAATGACATCAGGATGAGAAGTATTTCCGCTTTTACGTCAGAAAGCATTCCAAAAACAAAAAGACATCTCAAGAATTAAACATTGCTTCGGATTTAAAAGATAACATCATTAACCTCGAGATGTGGCAATGAACTTTTCGAAAGAGGTGAATCTTTCTCGGCGAGCGTTGATGCGAGTGCATTGTCAACGCACTCAGATAGTGACACTTTTCGATTAATAAGTGATATAAATGTCATTTTCACCTGCAATCGAACATGATAACCCTCTGAAGCAGCAAAATTATATTGCCACGAAAAAGGGTACATGTTTGTCTCGCGAGAATGTCGATTAGATTAAAGAAATAACGCAACGGTAAGCAAATTTAAGATTTTTTTCAAAGGCGAAANCCTGTGAGTTTTTTTCGGAAAGAGTGCTTTCTTGCTAGCAGCTGAATTGCGGATCGGATATTAGCCAATGCAAAAAATATTTGCGTATGGTTCATTCTAACGGAACTCTTTAAAATAGACCACTACCTTTGTCTTGTTGACTGGACCTCACTTTCAAACTCGGCCATCCAATCAGACTTCATTTGAAAAGTTTATTGACGATTTGCTAGGTACAATTTCCCCAAAGAGAGGCGTATTTGCCGAAAAGCGTTAAATAATTATATTCAGGTCTGATGGTGCACTGTTTAGGGTTCGAAGGTCCTCTGATAAATGACCCCTTACTTTCTAGGATTGTAAAAAAGTCTTTCAATCCATTTGTGGCCGTCAGTTGTTCTCCATTTCACTCACGAACTTTTGAAATTTGGCAGCAAAACGTCTTCCATTGTGTAGTGTTTGGAGGGCAATTAATGCCTAATCTCTAATGGGGACTTACGTTCTTGGATTTATTGTCCCCAGTGCTTTGGTCATCTTTTATTAAACGATTCGCTCCCAATATTGTGCAGCCATGGAGCTTTTATTTCCAAAAAAGTCCCTTGATAAAGCATTTTCAAGACTAGGATAATGGTATCTAAGACCTGCTGTTATCTTTAACTCCTCATTTCCTCTTTAATTTAGTAAAAAATTTCACTTTCCTCAACTTTATTTCGTGTTCACTTAGGATAAATCTCTTCAGAACTATATCATATGTGAATATGACTCTTAAATAGAAGCGAACATAGAGCATTGTTTTGTATGTGAAGCGTTTTCAGAGGAACATATCGAGAGGAGTGAACTCGGGTACTTACTTTATACAAGCAGACGAATCGTTTCCACGAAGCAAATTCAGGCGAATATTTCAAATTAGACATAACATATTCTCGTAAACGTTTCACAATTTTCAATCGCTGCTTCTTTAGCATCCTGAATTATCAATGAGAGAGTGCATAGATTACCCTTATATAACAATGAGAGTGCATAGATTACCCTTATATAACAATGAGAGTGCATAGATTACCCTTATATAACAATGAGAGTGCAGCCTTTATCCACAATTTTCTGCTCATAAATGTGCTAACGCAAAGAAAGCTGGGAATAAATATGGAACACATTTGGCAAATGAAGAGTTTGCCTGCTATAACTGTTAGCGTGCCGTAGTAACAAGTGGATGATCTGAGGAATTTTCTTGGAATTATTCATCTGCGAGAGAGCACATAGAAGGCGCAATTTTTTGGCGTGAAAATCTCAGTAAAACTTCTACATTCCCTCACAAATAACTACTAGTCATATTTCGCGTCCACAAATAACTATAAGTCGTTTCAAAACTTTGCACCAACTTTCCGTATGGTACTGCACCTAATTGCAAAGAAAGAAGACTAAATTAAACGAATACATCGCAGAAAATCAATTCAAATATTGACGTAATGGAATTGACGAACTCCAATCAGCGCCTTTGAGATCATTCTATCTTAAGCTGTACCTCTTTTTTAAATGAATTGAATTCAGATATTGATACTTTTCTTTTGTTAGAAGTAAGTAAGAGAAATCNAGAAGTAAGTAAGAGGAATCAATCATACATGGAGAACATATATCGCTCGTTCTTTCTTGCTAGAGTTTCGGCGGTATAGCCCATGAGGTTCTTGGCACGGAAGGCGTCCAATGCCCAGCGTTTGCTCAATTCTTCGGCCAAGTAACTGACAAGTGAAGATTGTGAATACATTGCAGCATACATCAATGCCGTATTTCCCATTTTATCTGCCGCTGTCAAATTAGCATTGTGCTGAAATTTTAACCAATTACGACTCACATTAGCTTCGATTCATCAGAAGTTGCCTTCAAAACTTCAGCTGACAAGGCGGAGGACGGAAGGCACCAAAATAAGCTTCGTGATGCAACTTTCCAGGTTTCAACTTATCGAATCCTTGATTGCTGGGTATGAAAAGAACGCGCAGTATATGAAATGCTTCAAATAGATCGATGTTTTACTTATCAGTGTATCAGAAGCGTTTCAGAAACATGACAAGGTTAATTGCAGTTATATTTCTGAGTGACATACCGTTATGAGATGATGCGCAATTGCATCATTACGCATTAAACATGCAACCATAAGTGGAGTGCGCAAATGTTTGGAATCGGGCTGTGAAAGATCGCAACCTGAACGCACGAGAATATTTATGAAGCGAATCTGAAATCATGCAAACTTTACTTAGGGATTGTAATTGCTTATGCGCTCAATGTTAGCGCTCTCTTCCCAGCCGAATGAGCATATGGCGACGAATTCTCAGAATATGCTGTACAGTTTTGCTAAAATTGGGGAAGGACACCAAAGAATGTAATACGGTTCACGTTTTTTGCACCTATTCGCCATATCTTCTTATGCTATTTTAGTTGAAAATTCGTAGGCTAGACTGATAAAACAGACTTGAAGTTCGCAAATCTTGAAGGCAATTATTGCAGAGGAAATTTACAACGCTCATAACTTCCGTTAGCAACACAAAGGATTAATTGCCAATGAAAAAGATCCTTCTGCAGAAATGTTTTCAAAATTGAGTCCCATTAAAATCATTGTGCAAGAGTTTAAATGATCTCAAGTTGCATGTTTCGATGTATTTTGCTAAGGGAGCTGTTTTGTTATCCGAATATAATTCATTGTTGAGAATGCAATCCGAAGATCTTTTCTGAAATTGTTGGCAAATCCTGAAAAATTTCCTTTCCTTTCAAGAAATCTCTCATCTCCTCAATTGTTTTCTCCTCCACTCAAGCAATACATAAATATTTTTCATCGAATTTAAAGCAATCTCGTATAAACAAATTCCATTTTTTTTCCAGTCGTTAAGAATTTTCTGCGCTACAGTAATCCCGATTGCCTTCATTAAAGGCGCATTTGTTCTATAAGTTCATTTGTTCACTCGCTGAAATTAATTATCATAGCAGAGCAGAAACGGTTCTTGGAGTCAAAACCGATTTCACAACAAAGTGTGACGTCATCCGGGAATTTTTGGCACCAAATATTTGATGCATTATCGGCATTATCTGTGGTTTTCAATGAGTCCTCAGAGCTTACAGTAAACGGCTCAATAGGCAATGATGTTCGTTTGTGCTTCAACAATACGATCATTTCAAGTCCCAACGAGGATAAAACATTGTTCAATACCTCATTGTTATTCTTTTCGAATCTGTTATTGTCTTATGAATGAATGCATTTCTGAAAGTGATCAAGGCAGTTTATAGAACGATTAAGCTAATTGACTCTATTGAATGCAGAGATGAGAAAAGGCATATGAATCTCTCTAGGGAACCATTGAAAATATGACTGATATAGATATTCGAGTAGAGACAGGCATTTGATGCTTAAGAAGATTTAAAATTACTTTCATGAGAGTATTCTTTGAGCTCACAACTTTTGAGGAACGTATAGAAATTGATGAAAAACTGTTATTAGCTGGGAAAGAAATGAGCAAATGTTGGAGATCAGTATTACCTGATTAGCTTTATCGGGCTCATAACGAATAACGGAGATTATGAGCGTTTCGCCACGAATATTCCTCTCATCGGAATTGAATTCAATAAAACTTTTCTCCAATTTTTGTGGCAAATGCATATCTGTTTTCTGAAATTAAATACTGATGCGGAAGTGTTTCATCAGGTTTCAGTGGTCCCTTCAAAGCACATTAATTAAGCTTTGTGATTTTATGCACTATGATCAGGGGATATCAGGAGATCAGACACAAATCGTAGCAGAAAATAAATACACTTGTCATGACAGAGAAGATTGTAGATTACTCATATTTTTTATTTGTATGCCCGAAGCACAGTGTTCCTCATTTGAGGTTAGGTATGCTTCATTGAATCTCACGTAAATGATTCAGAGCGCTCAAGTGCATTCGTTACTGCTTTGCATGCTCAAAATCAAAACAAGCTATGCCTAGGCCTCCGTAATTTTAATTTTAGTAAACACAAGTAGAACGTAAGGCAGTTAAAATCGAGTCGAGAAATCAACATTTCCAGGAAGGAATATCGATTACAAGCGATGAAAGTGTTGAAAGATTTATGCGATTTAAAAACTGAAAAGCGGACAAGCAGTTAGCGGAAACAACGTGATGGGGAAGTACCAATTTGCAATCAAATGGGCTTGTTGGGGTAGTCCATTTGAGTTAACAATGTTTCATAGAGGGAAACAAATCCTACAGTAAGGTAAAATGTCCTAGGGCCATTTATATCAATATGCAGCTAGTAACACTTCTGAATGAACCGCAGGTTACGATAGTTAACTTTTTCGGCGTAATAAGTTATGAGCATCTTATTTTTCACTCCAGTGACATAATGGTTATGGAAGAACGCGAGATTTGAGCATTCCAAGAGGTAGCAGAATCCTTCACGGCATGAAACGGCATGAACGGCAAGAAAACGGCATGAAAATGGCTGTGCAAACGGCATGAAAATCGTTGCTGATCCCGCTGCCGCGGCATACAACTAACGCATCAGCAAGGCTTTTGCAGAGGGCGCATGGAACGGAATGTATTGATAAATATTTGGCTTGGAACCCTTTGCAAAATTCTAGCCGTCTCGACGAACTTTTTGGAAAAGTGAAAGTACTCTATAAAGGTAGATGGTGGAAGCAAAGTAAATACGCACCCGAATTTATCCCCTTCAGATGCAAGAAGCAATCACACTTATATAATATCTGCGATTGCCCGTGCGAAAACATTTTTCTTGCGATTCCTCTTCTCATCTTCTATCATTCCAATTTCTTCGATTTTAATCACCTGTCAGCTAAGTGTTACAGTCTATCCACGAGAAATATTTTCGCATTTATTCGGCCAGATGTTCTTATGCAAAAAAATTGCAAAATAATATTGATTGAAATATATAGGTCAGAAATCGGTGATTAAGATGCACTGATGGAGATTCAGCTTCACCTGGCTAAGGCTACCTAGCTGAGGCTTATGGTGATAGCTGAGATTTAGCTATATATAGCTACATAGTTACAAGACATCTATTTCAACACAAGCGATTATTATGCGCTTGCGCATCAAAATGATGATTAACGACATTATGTTAGTCACTAGAGGGTTGATATGAACTCAGCCGAGGCGTTTTGCCATATACGGAACTTCACAACAGTTAGTAATCTCCCAGAACAACCCAACTTGGCTGAAGCCATTTTCCCAACAAATGAGTAGTAAAGAGAGCACAGTGGTCTCCTTTTCTTGCACGCTTCATGAACAGCAGTTTTGGTGGTACGGTGGACCTTTCATTTCCTGACTCCACCTAACACGAATCCACCTGTTCATTATGAATCACTCTGCGCTCGCTGAGATTTCAGCTGAGCGCCAGCGAAGGAAAATCTTTTGCCTGCAGTTTCATTAATTATTTAATAAATCAAGACAATTGAAAATGGTCATGAGAAGTCGCTGTACTCAATTTAAAGCGAATATACGGAGTGATGTCATCGATGTTTGACGAGAGGCGAAATGCTTCGGTGATACCCCATCACAGCTTCAAAATCTATGAGGACATTGCGTGTCGCAATTCGCTGAGGGATTTCATTACGTATTTGAGTGTGAGAACATCAATGATACTCATTACGCTCTTTTTCAATTACAATACACTATTGCGCGGTATGCCGGTACTCTCGGAACAACGCTCTTCTTTCAGCATTTAGCACATTCTTGTGAAATGCACTCTTGAAAAGTCGACCGATTCACTATTCTGAAAGATGCTCTGAAGATTTATTAATAATGTGGCGTGAGCATATGTCGCGAAATCAATACAGGGAACTTCTTTGTAGCAAGGTGCTAGAAGCGATGAACTTTCAAGGGCAAAGAGTTTCGTAAATTGAAACATTTGAGGGAACGGGAGTTCATCATTTTTAACGAGAAAAAGATCGATCAAAGCACAAAGAAGCTTTTCAAAAAATGAGGTGAAAATATTCAAAGTTAAAAATACAACCAAAGCATCACAATTTTGCAAAAAAATACGATGGGAGGCAACGGAAAAAGGCTTTCGAATATCCTGACAAGAAAGGATATCCAGGTTCAATTACACTGCCCTGAATCTCCATAGAAATCTATGTGCAGTCACCACATTCCCTCTTCCTCAATATTCACAACTGCACTGCGACAACGTTCTAAACGAACCTAGTAACTTGCAACGGGGGCTAGAAAGGGATGAGAAGGCCGTTTATGGCCTTTTTCGAAAGCCTCAAAGTTTTTTGAAATGCGAAGGGATAGTTCAGAAGTTGAAGTGCACATGAGGAGCACATTGATTCACTGCCTCAAAGACAAGAATCTACTCATATACGTACTGCAATGAATTTTATCGAAGCTTCACCAATGAATCAGTTGTTTAAAAATTTCCATACTCCCAAGAATAGGGGATTGTATGGCAAGGGACGTAGAGCGGTGCGTCGCAAATGTCCTCAGAAAAGGCGATTAACTGAACCGTCCTCCACGTGAATACTTTTGCAAAATATGCACTTAGCATGAAGGTCCTCATTGCCCTCAAACTTCATGGAAGTTCGCTTGCCGACTATGCTTCATTGCCGCTCATAACAATCGTGCTGTCATCTCTAGATATCACGCCATCACTTTGCTCATGCCTCAGACGCAACTAAGACGCTTTTATCCAGGAGCTCAATTTGTTGGGACATCACCCGTTCAGCTGCCATCATCGAAGAATGCATTCAACTGCTAGCATTTCCCACAAATTTTTAAAGCACAAAACAGGTGAATACAACTGCAATAGTGTTTTGTCATTAGACGCCTACTTCAGCTAACAAACGCTGAATTCAAACTAAAGCACATCGCGACGTATTTGCACCGTTCTCATTCATAATATGATATTTGCGAATGTTAAATGCTGTTGACAGGAAATACTTTCTGCAATTAGCGGTTCGTTTAAAGAAATTTAAACAGCAATAAATCCTAAACAATTTAAACAAATATACTGTCATCAAACGAATTTACTGTATTTTTCGCAAAAAGAACCGCTTGACATCAGTAAATTTCTTTACTATTCCTCAATGCCTATTTTATAGCGAAAAACTTCGATCCTTTTATATCTCTTCTTTTGCAAGAATAAGCGTGCATTAAACGATTTCAATTCCGCATTTCTGACTTTAACGGTTTCTGGGTCTAACCCACCGGACAGACTCGCAGATATGCGCATATATGAGCATGGTGTGCATGACCTTGCCAAACAAGATGGTGCAACTGCAATGTTGCGAAGGTGTATTAAAATTAAATTATCATCTTCAAGACCGTTTAGTATAAACTTACTACTTAAACGCTTCGCAAATTGTTTCTCTTGTTCCTTTTCAGCATCGCTAGATTACACGGATTACACGGTGAAGCGTGACAGTGAAATAGAAAGCAGCAGTGATGCATCATGTAAAAAATAAGAGATTGTTTGTATATATATATATATATATATATATATATATATATATATATATATATATATATATATATAACACTG
>JAARMF010000719.1:0-41135 GCA_022844705.1 Toxascaris leonina | reverse complement strand
GGGGGGGGGGGGGGGGGGGGGGGGGGGGGGGGGGGGGGGGGCGCCAAAATAGGCTGGGATAGGATTGAGAGAGGATACGTATATAATAGCGCATTTCAGATCGATTCACGCCATATGAATAACATTTGATCCGCGATCTTGATGTCCCGTATTGAATTTGTCGCTGAGAAGTGATTTGCTTCGATTGATGTATTCTGTTGTTGCTTGGAACGAGGCAGGTATTCTGTTGTTCAAAAAACTTTCCGTGTACTGTTCGTGAAATCAATATTTTCTTCGCTTCGCAATGGATTTTTGAACTACTTTCTTCCGCCAACGGCAGTTAGCCTCATCTAACATAACTTAGACATGGAACAACTATATCAAGTGACTCATACTCTATATAAAGGAAAGAACGCGCTCAGACAACGTTCCAAAACATGAAAGCAGTTCGGTCGCTTTTTCCACTAACTAAATCTGAGGTATTCTCTTAGTCTGTGGAAAAGAGGCTTGGAATGGGGCATTATCGTAAAAACAAATGCAAGATGAAGCCCGTCGCAAACAGTCGCATCATTATATAACTTGCTTACCTACAAATGTAACAGCATCGACATCTTCGTAATTGCTCCATTTTTTCAGCCGTTCGATGTCGTGAAATTATTTGAACATTCTAGCGAAATGTTCAAAAAATCTGCACTCAAATTGATATTTTCTGTAGTTCCTCATTCGTTTTTCTTGTGTGTCTCACTTCCAACAATGCCCTCGTTGGATTGTACTCCATTCAATGTAAATATTCATGCATTTAGCACACATCTAGCACGTTTGAGAATAAAAGTCATTAATCAATTCGAACTAAATATTGAATCAAATTGCACCCTTGCAATCAATAATCGATAAATTTTCGTTGATGTCCATTCATGTACAACAGACGCAGATCACAGAGGCCCATTGTACTGATAGGATTGCAGTGAGAAGCTCGGCTGAGGTTGACCGATATTTGGCATCTGCGAGGATGCGCCATAGGCATGCGTCTCCAGTTTGAATTTCTCCTCTTTGGGCATCACCGTTGCAGGTGTGCCACCGTAGAAAGCTGTCGGTGCAGATGCAAAGCGAGAGATAGCAGCATTGTTTGATGAGGCTGGAGTCATCAGCTGTGGAAACGAGTGTTGCAACGGTGCCTAAAATTCATTGCCTTCTATCCCATATTAA
Organism: Toxascaris leonina; assembly: GCA_022844705.1. Taxonomy (NCBI): domain Eukaryota; kingdom Metazoa; phylum Nematoda; class Chromadorea; order Rhabditida; family Ascarididae; genus Toxascaris; species Toxascaris leonina. Next base: position 39,950 of record JAARMF010000719.1, on the reverse strand, counting down.
TACAGATATTGAATCATTTCGACATCATGTTATGGGCTTTATAATGCGAGAATAGGGGGGGGGGTGATGTACAAATTTGCATATGTGCCGTTGAATAAAGTTTCCAAACTTTCTTGTCACCCAACCTAGGAAGAGATAACAATGGGCTACAGTTGACCAATCGATTTGAAGCTTCGAAAAGCATATTTGTTGCCGTGAGCGTTGAAATGTTTGTGTATGCAGAAACAAGATGTCAGGTGTCGTAGCGGCTGCTTCTTATAAAAGAATATTTCGATCTCCCATAACCAAACAACACGAACGTGTGTCTGTATGACTATTAGTGATTTTTTAGCCAAAGTTGACGTGCCACAATGAAGCATCTTGAGCTGACAGTGATGTTTTATTCATTTAACAAGTTTTTCGGCTAAAAAGCTTTGAATAGATGTTCTCTCATGTTGTTCTCTAATGCTCACCACACCTTTTCAAGCAACATTGTCACTAATGAAGAGGTCTAAGAAATCAGCTCCACAATGAGACGACGAAGCAACAAAACGAAGGACCGACGTCTCGAAAAACTCGGCTATGTGGGAACGATTATAGCATATGAGATGAAGATCAATTTGCTGACGAGAATAAAACTAGCCTGTGACTTGAGTGCCCAACCGAACGCTGAACTCGGTGTACGTGTTGGATAGCCTTGCCACGAGGATGCACCATACATTTCGTCAAGCTTTAAGTATTCAAATGTAAGTAGCATATTATTTAAGCATATCATATCAACTAGATGAATGGTTATTTGGCGGAGTGCAAATCAACTGCGATTGAAAACACGAGTAAAAAAGCTTCTGGATGTATAAAATTGCAGAATACGGAACAAGCTTGAAAGAAGAAATTCATCAGCAGAACCTCATCGACACAGATCCCTTGATTTCAAATATACGATTGCCGGGAACTGGCAGGCACGAAACGAGGCCTATTGCGTTGTTGATGAGGACGGTAACACAATCCAAACTCAAATGATAGCGGTCGGACAGGCGTTGCTTGTCCAGAAACATTTGCCAACCAATCAATAATTTCAAATCCAGGCTACTCATAATAGGAAATTTCATGGATAAACTCAACGCAATCTTCTTAAACGATGCCATTTTGTTGCGTGATGATCCCATTGCTTTCAATTTAGGCGTTCTTTTGCAAAGTGTATTATAACAACTGTTTCTGCATTCTACTGATCGAAAAGAAAACCAAGATCACTACTAGCTGACCATTTCCTCATGTAATTGGTTGGTCAGATGTTGGATGTAACCATACGAATGATGTGAATATAACACTTATTGGACAACTTTCAACTGTTTGCTATGATAGGAAAATGGTGAAATGAGGCGAAACAGACCTGAGAATGTGTTGGAAGGAGTGCCTGCGAGAAACAGCTTGCTGGTTGAAACGTTTTGAAATCGGGCGTTATGAGATGACGCTCTCGTTTTCGCCATTTTGCACGGCGATTCTTGAACCAGACCTAAAAATAAGCATTCTTTTTCATTAAATATAACAAATATATTGCATAAAAGTGCCCTCTAAGAAGGAACAGCATCAGGAACGCTCATGTGATGCACTTAAATATTAACAATCCATTTGGAGGCATCACATCGACCATTACAGCCTTTTTTCTTTCATATAGTTCGCATACAATACTTACAGATGAAGTCATTTCATTGAGAAAGTGATTTGCATTTGCTGATAAGCACAGCGAAATATGTCGCGAAGGGTACTTATTTCTGCATTTCTGCGCATAACATTTCCAGATCATCTGTCGCCTAATATTAGATGATATGTGAAACTATCTTTTCATATTTTAGGCATTTGCACAAGTAAAGATTTCCTTTTTCTAACTCTCTGTAAAACTCAGTTCAAATAATGCAAAAGGTGCGCTAATTTTGATGAACTTTTAAGTGTTCATTACTCCTTTCCAATTTGATGGATCAGTATGAAAATTCATGCAGTAATCTCTGAACCGTAATCTCTAATGCATGCTTAATTTCGTGGCCGCGGTTTCAGAGGATGCCTATATGAAGTTACTAGACCAATTATGCATATTGTGATTGAGGGGATATACCGTGCTTCGAATGCGCGATTAAGCAGTACTTGTTTTTGCAGAATAAAGCTACATTATTTCCTTCTCGTGATGTCGCTGCATTTTGGATGCGACATGCCACCTGAATCACCTCTAAATTGTGGGACCGAGAACGTGCTTCATTAATGTTTCAATCAAGTTGCCACGAACGAGTCTCATCGCACAAAGCAGCTGGAAGCGCTACAAAGCAACGTAATATGTTTATTAAGGAAACAATGGATCGCAGCAATAAACGCGGATAACACTGCAGTGGAAAAGAAATGAATACTTGCTGACCATCAAAATTTCACCGCAGTGTCGCAGAAAAAAAATTTTTCAGCAAAGAAAATCTGAAATGCGCAAATGATGGCGTCACAAGCCCGGGTCAAAGCAACATTTAACAACGCTCCCAAAAGCAAGAGAGAGAAGGATGTCGCAAATCACCGCAGCATTGTGGACGCATAATCTTCTATTGTTATAAGAGAATAATTAATGAAAGCGCTCTATTGCTTATTACAAGTGTAAGAGCCTGATTTCAAGCTCCATACTGTAGCAAACGAAATTCTGAATAATAAGAATATTAATTGGAGCTGCCAGTTAACAAACGAAATAAGAAAACCGTCGCGAAAGTGGACCCTTCTCGCAACAGTTGAGAAGTGTGTTAAGAACGCCTTCACGATATGCTTTCTTGCATTTTAACGCATGACGATATATACATATATATATATACATGTATATATATATATATATATATATATATATATATACGTATATATATATATACTCACCAATGTGTTTTTCTTGAATTCAAAAGCTTGCAGTATTTGCAAAATGAAACCCTCATTTCTGGGTTGCATCCAACCAACTGCAGAACAATTGCAGGTCTTGTGACGATTTCAGCATTAAAGTTTGCAAACAGCAAGAGAAATTGCAACAAATTGTACTACACTACGAAGCTGGAATACGTGAATGTTACCAGAAACTCTTGATATTCAGAAAGGAGAAACATAGAAAGAAGAGAAAGCTTTCTAAAATTTTTGGACATTTTGACAAAATAAATTTTTGGCTTTTCACCAGGGAAAAAAGAAAATTTCTAGAAACAATTAATTGCAAACTCCAATGTTTTATTCCAAGCGAATCCGGAAAACACAAACGATGGAATTTGTTGTTTTCGGACCACTTAGCCACGTTAGTGCTGCCATACATTCTCTTTTCTACATAGCATCCTAAGCTTCGTTTGATTTTGTGGTTACCTTTAGTGAGATCCGTTTTCGTTTTCATGACGCAAATGAACGATATGCCACTGCAAAATGCCCCAAAGATAATTTATGACATCAATCAGAGCGTCGTCCATGGCGGCGCGGTTGCACAATTCGACATACGGCTCATCGAGCGCTCTAAGCTCGCCTCCAAAAGGGCCGCCATTTGGCACCGATCTCGCGCATTACCGTACCTCCATTCGCTTGCTTTCTTCGAATCAGCTGTTCAGACTGCCCAACTTATTCGAAATGCATCATTTTACTCATCCACCTGCTCGTATCAATTGGAACGGAAACGAGAATTTAGCAAGCTACGAATACCTATGTGAGCTGTGTGAGCTGTAATATAGAGTCTTCAAATCATCTTAAGAAACTTCATAAACGCATGTCACGAGACATGGAAAACGTATTCGCCCCCCCCTCCCTATCCTTGAAGATTCATGCTTATGAAATAGTTTCCTCATGTTACAAAATTTATTCTCTTAGTGACCGAAGGATTGGATTATGGAGTAATAAATATTTGATCAAATTATGAGAATGATCAGCATCGATGTAATTCCATCTTAACAAATTGGTGGAGAGACGAACAAAGGGTTGGCTAGTATAATCAAAATGGAACGCACTGTGAGGACCGATATTTACACACAAAGATATGTGTATTGACATAAAAGCTGAATGTGTTGTGTGATTTTAGCCTTATATCACCAGCAGCAACGCACATTCATCAGCCTTCACTCGATTCTTCTTTGCCCGAAAAAATGTTGCTAAACTATACTCAAAGAATAACTGTTAGGCACAGTTGCACCATATCAAACGGCTGATAAAATACGCAAAAACACTTATAAAAGCTTAACTATGCGTTGCGAAGCTAAGCGGACATACGAATCCTCAACAAAGGATTTCGGTTTTATTCTGTAGCCGAGCAGCTGAGGGATGAAATTAACTCGCAAATTTATTAAGTGTTAGTACTCAGCACCAATAGTGATAAATAAAAGCGAATTTTTGGTGGGAAGTTATCCCACGCTTCAGATGAGGCCCACCAACTTTCATAGCCGTAAACCTTGTGGTTGCTGGACTGAAATCATCGGACAGCGAGGCGAACGCACATATGCATAAACGAACATATAGTTTATGCGCTTTTGCAAGGGTTTCTGAACGAATGAGAAACTGTTTTGAGGTTCTAAATAGGTTCCGTATAAAAACGCATTAATTTGGGTGCATTCCAGATGTTTGGAGATATCTGGGCAATTGTATGACCCAAATGGATGAAATGCAAAAGCGCAGGTTGCGCCAGTCAACTAGAACTTTTTTCTGCTCGTTGAGTTCTGCTGACAGTTCTTCCACCACTTCACTTCACCATGGCAAATAAACCCTTTGTAAATAAGCTAAATAAACAGGTTTTCATAAGTACAAGCCTTACGCCCAACAATACCGCTAAAAAGTAAAAAGGCCACTTCAAAGCGGTATCTGTAATCCACAACAGAAATCAACTGGCATTTCGTTGCAGTGAACGGAACGGTTCGCTAGCTTGCATGTTAATATCGCTTTTGTGGGTGTGATGGTTTGTGATAAACCGACACTGTCCCCCGGAAGATATTTGCAACGCATTCTTAGGGTATTCATAAATGATTGTGTTTTAATGCATCATGCACGATGATCACTTATGAACACACAACAGACCTATATCGGCGATATGGCACCTGAAATTTTGCAGCGCCATTTACTTCATATTCAATTGGGTGCAAGTTACTGTTGGACTAACTGGATTTTTCAAACAATAAAGCGTTTTACATCTCGAAAAATCTCAAAAAGACCGCTTTTCGGCACGCTGTTACAACGTTAAATATACAATAATTCATATAAAGCGTACCGAATCGCAACAAAACAAAACACAATCAAACTCCAGAGCGATGCAGTAAATGGGGTGTCGCGCAAAAATTTCATCATAAGAACTATAATGCGCGTTGCGTAACGCCCACTTACAAATGTTCGGAATCGCGAAAAATTATTCCATTATTCTTATGTTTTAATTTGAAAGATCACACCGGTTCCCTATTCTTGTTCAATTCCGAGATGACCTCTTCACGGCCTTATGGTCAAATATAATAAGGAACACTCATGGCAAACAAGGAGCGACTTCACCACCGCCGCTGTCACACGAACTACATGTTTCAGTGCATAAGAGCGCTGAACCAATGATTGCTGACATCAGTCGGGAATCTTGCAGCTTCTGATGGCTGAACGGAACTGCAACTTCTGATGTGATCGGTGACTTTATTTTTTCATTATTTTACTCTCTTGCTTTCGCACACAAAACTGATGAGATCTGAAGCATACTTCTAAAGAAACTGCAACAAGGCAATGTTTTAATGGAATTTGAGGTGGCGATGTAATCACGTTGGCGACGAACAACAAAATTGGTTAATTAGAAGCAGAGACAATGCGAAATGGCATAAATAGTTGCAGAACGGCTCATTCACAAATGAACCCACATTGACACATTCTCTAGGGAGAAGAATCTCATCTGCGCACTAATCTATTACAACACATATCCGTTTACACTACACCATCATCGATCTTAAATTTAAATGTGTTACTTTTGTTTGGTGCACATTTAACTTAGTTGAGGCTAGCTGATCGGAATACTGCAAGCGATTCTTGAAAATATGAAAAGGCTTTGAATGCGGCCCTCAAAAGCAGAGCATTTGAGCAATTCGTTGGCGAATACACTTTGCATCTTCCTTCAAGCATTTTTGCGGGCGGGGAGCAAACCGTTTAGTGAGTGTTAGATGCAGAAGAAGGACATCAGCGAAATAAGTAAAAGCACTCTGTAAACCAATTCTCCATTTAAACTCTTAAGAAGATGTCCAAAATGTTTACACAGAAATAAATAAAGATGCTGAATTCTTCGACGTTTTATGTTCTCGAGTTTGATCACTCACTTTAATTCTTCATTATAAAGCTCTTCTGCAAATTCGCACCTGCACTGTGCATATGCGCGCATACATATTCTGTCTGTCTGTCTGCAGATGTGACAATTTCAACTGCAGAATGACTGAAAGCAATGAAATTTCGTGTCAGCATTATAAGATTACTGCATGTATTATTTCATGTTGAATTGTTATCCCTCGAAGGAATTCAAAAAAGTTCATGCCAACTGCTAACACGAAAAATGAAAAACACTTTTACATCGGTCGAATAATGAAATGACTAAATGATTGGACAATTGGAATAGCTTAAGTATAAATGCACACAAATTTGCATAAGAATCAATTCTAACCGAGTGGCTATGAAAGAGGCAAATAAGTGAAGCGATAGTGATTTAACTGAATATGATATGAAAGGCATTGCTGGAGAGTGGCGTAATTAGGCAATAAAGTAGATGACATTTATGGTGTTGCACACACTACAATAAAAGAAGAGCTCATTCCGGTAATGAAGATAATCGAAAGTCTAATTGCTCTATGGTTGGTTCGAATGGCAGCAAATAAAAACATCGTGAATCAATTTCCCTCATTAGATACAGCAAAACCACCCAATCTCACAATGGATAAACAGCCTAAAAAAACGAACCCGAACTCTTGGCTCTGTTAAACTGATCCAAAGAGCGATTTCTTCACGGGTCGCCATATCCGGATATCGGTTGCGTGAAAACCAATTCTCCAATTCCGTTAACTAAACAATTCCCTATTAAAAGCATTTCCCGTTCGAGCATTCCTTATAGTTTTCAAAATAAATCAAGAACCGTTGTCATTGCATCACTACAAGTTTGTATCACTGGTTCGCTGAGCTCATAAATAATAGCTTGAAAATAATACTCTCACTGATTGCGTAACATTTGCTAAGAATTGAAATACGTCGGTCATCAACGATGTTACCCTCTCCGATGAATTTACAGACGTGCAATGTAGATATTGTGGTGCTGTGGATTTCAAGGAATGAAATTTGTCATTTACTACGATACCTCCGCACTTAACAATAAATGTCTGTAAGTGATCAACAAGCTATTATTTAAAAACACATTTATAGCCCTCTTCTTCCTCCACAAATATCTTCGCCTAAGAATTTTCAAAACAACTACTTGTGATTCCATAAAGACGATGATGCCATTTTAATATCAACAGAAAACATGTAGCCGTAGATAAATGCGACGTTATCAAGTATTCTGCACTGAATGCTGAAAAGAGATGCGTCCATCTTCTGCAACGGTAAAAAATAATAGGCGAGTTTCCACTCACAACTCCGCAACGACAAATGAGTGAGAAATTTAGTACAAAAATAATGCAGTAGCAAGCAGAACTATTCATTTCCATTGTGCACAGTGCAAACTTCGGGCGTATTTCTAGCTGTTCAGAATCATTCATTTTGGAGTACGTCTAAATGTTGACCGTATATTCATTTCCTAACAAATCATTGCTTTGATAGCAGACTTATTCTTCCTGGGAGTTTATCCATGCAAACGTAAGTTGAACAGCCATTAAAGTGCATCACCGCAATATCACTTAAAGGTGCAATCCTCTCAAGATTGCTTTACGTTCGAATGACTTTCTGAACGTCCCCACCGTAAATCTTCGTCACGAAGATAGGCGATACTATTCAATTGGTGAATCATTTGACACCATCGATCACGACACATTAATGATAAACTCATCGACTACTACATCATGCAGTTAACTGTTGGCACATTGTCGCAATTGAAAGCATCGTAAAAACGACTTTGTTTAAATGTGTATTTCATTGAGAACCTGGTGGCTGGTAAAATGAGTCCGCTGTCTTCGAGGCTTCTGGTTGCTAATGAGACATGTCTCGGGAGATCCGGCCGAATTCTGATCGTTATCAGCGTTTGACGGGTTAACCTCATAATCATCTTTTGTGTTTTCAACTGCAATGACATGCGTATTAAATCTTCATTTAAAAACGAGAAAGGGGAAAGCACGCCACAGCGAGAAGCACGACAATTTCCAATTAAATCATTGTTGTATAGCTTGCTCAACCAGCGAAACATAAATAGTGTTGTGTTCCTATTTTAGCTGAACAAATCATCTGCGCTAATCTCCCACAGAAGATCTCTTCCCCCTATGCACAAGATCTTAAAACCTAATCCTAGTTGAAACGCATTTGGTGCTTTAGACAGCTCATCAACCCTCTTAAAGTGAGCGGCTCAGCTGAAAGCTTGTAAAACGGAATCAGCAACATAGATACACTCGTCGTTGCTTCAGCTTCAGTGGTCCACGAATTGAAGCTGTCGCACAGAAAGATAAATGCATGTAGGAACATAAACACGGGACCAGCACAGTGCATTTGGTGGGAGGAAATTTTTTGAAGCTCATATAAACGGATATGACAGGAATTAGCTCCAACATTACAGACATGTGACATATGATATCTATTCCCATCAAAGTGACTGTGCTTTACTTTCTCGGTCGGTTCATCTTATATAGCTCATAAAGAAACTTCTTTAAAGTAACACTGACACACTGTTGCGTCATTTTGAAAACGGACACGTAAGTTTACTCACTTTTTGGGAGCTTTCCGGCAATATTATTGGAATTATCGTCGCTTTGAGTGCTGCTAATATTTGGCAGCCGGTAAATATCGTGTTGTGCTGCTGAAAAAACACTCGGTGAAGGACTGCTGAGGGGCGGACAGAGTGTACTCGACGGTGTGAGAGTTGAACTTGACGGTAGACCACCAGACGAAGGTGGACCGTCGAAGAGTAGGCCACCAGCGCTAGTTGCACCGCCTGTGGCTACGTCGAGCGCTGAAACTGCAGCGCTCATAAGATGACCAGGAAAGCCGGTTAGATTGTGCTGGTGCGCATCTAAATCCATTGCGCGAAGCCTGTTGAGCTCACGTGGATTACGTTAAATATTCGGCTTAACACTGGGCTCACACCCGTATCGCATCACTAAGAAAACGCCGCAGTCTCACTGAGCCTTGAAGCCTTCAACAAGCCACACGGATTACGCGACAAAGATGCGTCCCTTATGCGACCAGATTACGGAATATAGCCCCAACTTGATCCACAAGGCTTTCACCGCACGCGACGCCTCTTAACAACCAACTGTCTGAAACGCAGTGCATTCGTCGCACACTAGAGTCGACTTCCCGCTTGGCCAATCGTAATATCTCAAATGGCAGTGGCACCCGACATACGGTAGAACTTGAGACACGCCCCCAAGCGAGCGAACGATGCGATCAGAAATGCATGCTTATTTCTGAGCGCGTAAGTAAATCCCCCCATCTTAAAGGCATTAGTGGAAGAACGAGTAACGAAGCAGACGTTTATGCCATTAGAAAGTTGTGTCTTGCGGCTGACGAATTCATTCAGCCATGTGCTAATCATAGCTCGTCGAAACGACTTTCTGAACTCGGCAGCTTTCGCTGAAACTCGATCAGTTCCAATCTGGAATGGGGATAGGGAGGACAGAAGCAAACTTCTGAACCGAAGAAGAAATGAATGATTATCGACATTTGCAACTCCACAGAAATTTGCTATCCGCAAATATTCCACGAGACTAAAATAATTCATCTCATAGTGGATTCGCATTGAAGTTGAAGTTCAATCATAGTGCAAACTCGTTTAGATACTTGATAATTCAACGCGTAATTGATGAGGAATTCGTATTGTCACCTCTCGCTAGATGCTTTTCATTAGTGCGCCACCTCGAAACAATAATTTTTTTTGCATTACGCGTAGAATGAATATAAATCCTCGAGGAATATTTATGTGCGAGATATTATTCCATTTACAGTTGCAGTTTCATGTTGCGTTTTCTGCACACCGTCAACTGCTGGTATCCCCTATCCTTTCAGCCGTTGCAGTTAAAATTTAGATCGCTTTCGTTACAAATGAACAAGTCAACTTCAGAAATCAAATCGCAAATCACAAATTAAAGCTAAATTCTGCAATTGCAGTCAAATTATAATGAGCAAATCCGACTAAAAACCAAATCAAATTAAATCTATCAAATGGTCATAGTAAGTTCCAACTTATTTTTCCAATTGCTGACCTTTTAGAGTGAATCTTCGATCCGGAAGCATACGAAAACAAAGCCGTTTATCCGCCACTAGGCGCAACTGACATTCATCATATCTGATCCATAATAGCACCACATCCCAATTGGAAAGAATAGATACCTCAGTGAAGAGGATGGCAGAGTAGATGAATTCGCCGTACATGCGATTCAAAATGGCAATGAGAAACATGGCTGTGTGAAAGATTGGGACGGAATAGATGTTTCAATGCTCTTATAAAATGGCCTTATTTCGGGATGCATTTTGAGGAAGACGGTGAAAAGAAGCCACTATTAGTTGACCTTTTGCCCTGATATCCAGCGGAGCGCTGTTGCGGCTGAGTTTACAGAGTGTCGTAGTGGTCACCAGATGGATTGGCTTTGTTTATAAATTGCGTGCTATGCAATGCTCTTGAATGCCAGTCGTACTGCTCATCGCTGTGTTGAATCACTTGTACGACGAATTCATCTTCTCTGGCATCCTCTTCATCGAGGTGTCTATGCTTTCCAGTTGGGATGTGACGCTATATCTTACACAATGGCGTATCCTAAAGGNCGCTAGCGAGGTTGAGTTGAAAAGTGCTCGCGTCCTTATTTTTGCCAGAGATAACAGAATTCCTTCCATCTTGCAAAGATTGTTGCAAAAATTGCTGAGAAAGAGATTTTCCGGGAATTTAGAAATATGGAACATTTCCCCAGAGCATGCGAGATGTCAAGCACTTTCAAACACTTTCTTGAATCGACTTTCGTTAGGCAATCAAAAAATACCAATTTATCCTGTCGGACACATCACACGACAACTAATTTCACATGGGTATCATCAAACTCATCACATCAACGTATCAATTACCCGTTAAGCAGTGTTATGGCGAGCATGTATGGCGTTAGGAGAGTGTGCAGCATTGGTGCGTTGTATGCAGCAGGCATAACGCAGATCGTGTTAACATAACAGATTATTATAAATTGCGAGCTTTCATACATTTTGGACTAGTAATAAGAATTCGTTTGTCAAAGGCTGTGCCATTAATCCAGTCTCATTTTTTCCAGAATCAATAAACAAAAATGGAGTGGCACACCAACGAAACGAGACAAAGTGACTCTTAGCCAAATGCTTTCAAATGCTTGAAGCAGTTTCGTTTCGATTCCTTCTTGGCCAGAAGCAAGTGGTGACCACAGTAAAGTGTTTTTGCATCAAAATTGCTTGCTGACTGCATGGTTTACCACATTTTACGCCGGAAATACAAACCGTTCGTAGACTTGCACGAGTGTTTGCAGCAGTTGTCGAACCAAACGTGGCGAGAATATACAACTGCGTGATTTTTCATCCTTCAAATACTATTTATTTCTTATTTATGGAAGCGGCTCGTCTTGCAAGCGGGAGTGCAAAGTGTGTGGCGTAGCAAGTCTTTCGCCATGCCTCTCTCATCCACTTTTTTAGACCACTAAAGATAAAGGCACCAGAAAATTATGCTTCTCGTTGTGTTCTCTTCATCTGATGACAGAGCAGCCTTTAAGGGTCTCAGCCATGTGTGTGTACCTCCAGCTGTTTCATTTCAATAGTTTTCCTCTTTGAAAGAAAGTAGCGGCAATCTTCACTGCTCGAGTGCGAGAATCTATTCGACTTCTCTTCTTGAATTAGCCGCGCTAAACTATACGACCAAAGTGCTTAATTATTTGTGAAATTAGGCGGTCATGTGCAAAATTTGTAGAATAGAGTGCGGAAAAATGAAAAATTGCGGTGAATTCAGTCAGTTTCATTGAACGCATCAAATTCGAATGCAGAAATTGACCAATAGAGATTTCCCGTAACGGACGGACGCTCATCAATTGAACATATCCAAATTTGTGAGTTATTATTCAGCATATCTGTAGAGGAAGACGATGCGCGAGAAAGATAAGCGGCGGTTGGTGGGATCTCTTTTCAGGAGAGAAAGTGCCGCCTTTGGCATATGGGCCATTTGGCATGTGTCAATTTAGCGCTTACCATTGCGCAATGATGTAAGGGCTGAACGATGAGTGTTGGGCTGTGCAGTGAAGCGTTTCAAAAATCACCTAACGAAAGAGCAAAATAAACGTTGTCCGATGCAGATGAGATTTCATTGAGGGAAATCAGCAATAGTTTTCCTCTTAAAGACACCGATTACGGTAACTGATAATCTAATGGGTCAATTTCAATGAAGCAACGCAGTCAACTATAATTGTAGATGAGATCCGTGTTTCACAATGATTATGGCGCAATTTTATGGTTTACGTTTTGTTGAAAGGATTATCAGCCTTCATTATGAAAGGATACAAAAGACATCTATTCCAAAGAAGCATTTATGGAATTGTTTAATTGGAGATAACGTTACCCCTATATTATTACAGAAACAGATTGTGGAACAAAGTCTTCAGCTAGTCAAATAGCACTCAAACGCCACGAATAATCAACGTAACGACTGCCTTGAAAGTAATTCCCTCAGAAGGCTAATCCAAAAGTTTTCTCAACTGATGCGGAACGAACATAGTGGGCTTGCCTGTTTTACTTTATTCAGTCATACTACAAGATGTTTTTCGCTGTGCCAATATCGCAATAATGCTCAAATCAAATTGTCTTCCTTTAAGACACATCGACTTTTGCAAGTCTTCTCGAAGAGACATTTCAATCTGTAATTCAAATTCACAATCTTGAACATCCGGGCTAAAAACAAACTTTAGGTAGAAAAAGGAACAAGGAGCAAAGTGGGCTTCAGCAAAGACGGGCAACCCCAATTAGGCGTTATCTTTTAGTTGGATCCTTGGCAAGTGGTCTTCTGTATATTTCATTATTTCACTTTTATTTGGGTTACCTCAATTATCCTCCGTAAGTCGAATTTACCCAAAAAATCCAGCCTGAATGAGCAACGAAAAGAATCAATTCACAAAGCTCCTTGAAATATTGATGACGGCCTCAGCTCATCGGTAATGAAATGAGTATGTAAGGATGGGAAAATTCTGGAAATGTTGAAAAATGCTTTGAGTGCAATCAGGTAAACGTTAACACCTAACGGTAGCAGTTTTAGCCTTTAGGGCAACCTCATCTGCAGCAGTGAAGCTTCGCCTTTCGAAAAATCATAGGCTTAATGAAAATTTGTCGTGTCATCCGCGTGGGGATCAATGAGATTATTATCACGTGCAACGGGGTTTTAACGTATTCAACATAAAATGCCTCACTTCTGAAGCAACTGACACAAACAAATCCCGAAATTTTGGGATAACTCGAAGTCTGCGCCCCAAACAGTTCTTTGATAATTCTTTCAGAAGATAGGATTGTTCTTCAAGTTTCCGCCAATCACAACTTTTTCTTCAATAAGCAGTGCAGTCCCCCAGAAAACGCTGNATCACAACTTTTTCTTCAATAAGCAGCAGTGCAGTCCTCCAGAAAACGCTATTTCCATATGAAAACTTCGACTCTGGAAGTTACAACGAATTGCCGAGAAAATTTTGTGGCAAAACACGGGAATTCCTGCAAAAGGGAAATGAAACAGTCGAGAAATCGCGACCACTGCTCAAAGATTACCGATGACGATGCGATTCAAATTCCGAAAAGAGCTATTGACGATGTCTGAATGTGTCAAGTGGTCACATTGCTCCTTACAACAAGCCAAGTCAAAATAGCGTAATTGATTCGGCTAACTACCAATGCGTTATTGTTTGTATTTTATTAATTAATGTTCATGGGTAGATAATCGTTGCAGTGCAACTCACTAATTCAACAGATTTCGTTCTGTGATTATCCCTTGTGAAATACCCATCGAAAAGACGCTTACTCAGGTTGTCGCCATTTTTGACTGACATCGGCTGGTCTCCAATGAGGCCGAGTTCGAGATATCCCAACATCTACTGGTTACTCCCATCGAATTCGACCATCGCTGCTCTTATGACTTGCACTTTTAGGCTCAAAAGAAGAAATGGATATGGAAGAACAAGCGTATACATGTATGCGACACCACCGTACTGGTACGAGATTAAGGAAAAAACGTGTCGAGCTCGTAAGTTAAGGGCAAAGAACTGAATCCAGTTAAGGGCAAAAAACTGTTCGAAATCGAAGAACACAGTGATATATTTGCCGGGTTATTTCCTCCCTCCCACCCCCCTAACGTATGAAAGAATATAACTTTAAATAACTCATTATTTCTGATGGATGTGCACATATCCGAATTCTCGCGCAAACACAGAGATAAAAAAGAATAGCTGCGAATATCATAGGGAAGGGAACAAATTGCAACAGAAAACATCGTAAAAATTATGAATTTCGGCGAAATATTCGCATATTCGCAGGCCTCACGTTGAAGCAGTATGGAGGATATCGCAAATGCTGAAGATATATTTGAAGTGAAAAGTTCGTGAAATGGGCGACCCCGCATAATTTCCATTATTAGGAGTGTGACTCGAACCCGATCCCCATCGCGATCAGAATTCGATCTCACCGAAAATCTTTCGTGCCTCGATGTGTACTTCCCGAATGAGCTACAATATTAAAAATCATCGCATCGAGATCAACATTACATGGTTAATGTTTATTGCTGCATGATGCTTCCCATTTCAAGTTCAAGTTCTTTTCACTAGCAAAGACTTGAGCTAGATTCCTGGCGTGTATTTGAAGTTTCAGACAGCAATTACATCGGTCAACTGTGAAATCATTCCCTGCTTACAATAAAACGAACTTCCTCGTGTTCACTAAATGATAGTCAAAACTTTACATTCCATTTTGTCATTTACATNCATTTACAACACCACTTTCAGAAAAGAGGAATAACAGCAAGAAATGATTCAATATGCACGCGATAACTCTTTGGAACAAAAAAAGAACGCAAAGAGTGCATTTCAACAATGTGACATTTAAGAATGTGATATGTAGTGGCGCACCGTTGGTAATGCGCTCATCGTTTCATCAGCAAGCTTGAGAGATTCTGTTTGCTTACTCGAGGCACATTTCGAATTGTCAGCGATACTCTGCAAACAACCAGCGTCATAATATAACGAATTGATGAGCACTATTCTTGGGTATTACTTATAGAAAAGACAACCTAGAAGTTGTCCTTTTAAAGACGAGAAACACATCAGCTGTGCTAGAATAACACGAGTTTTTGCAATCCCACCCGACTTTACGAATCACCAATAAATAATAACATATGTGCAATAATTAACACACATCTGAAATGATCTAACGATTCAAACAAACGTTTTATATGCCTTTAGAAACTCACGTTTGCAAACGTGATATGGCGGGGGCATACTTATGAGATTTGTGTCCCCCTGGCTGCCCATCAGTTCCTGCAGAACTACTGAAACAAGAGATACGACATTCGATGGGTGCAAATGATCTTCTGTCACTTCGCTCAGGTCAATCCACAAAATATGGGAACACATCGAAATATCCAAACTTTTGTAGGCATTTTTAACCAGTCGGAGTTTCGTGTTACACTGGCAGCAGTTCCATTTGCAGACATAGACGCTCAGCAATCTCTTCCACACCACGAAACACATTGTGCGAATGGATAATGTTGTATGACAGGAAAAGGATATGCAGATGTAAGAAACAACGAAAAGCAACTCATAAGCGAGAGTCTCGCATCCGATATTCTTCGCTCATACGCTTGCTACTCCGTATTCGCAATGCCAACTCTGCAGGTCTTCTACTCTCCTATAAATCTGCCCAAAAATGCAAAATTGCGATTCAAATCAACCAACCTCAATTCGCGATTGATCTTCTCACCAATTTCCCTCCGCGTAATACGTCGATTGAAAACTTTATCGGTAATTTCATCGGTAAGCCTCTCATCGATTTCGTGTAAATAATAGGAATAAGCTTGATCGGTGACCAGAATGAGACTGCGACGCTCAAGAAGCATCGAACCCACGTAACGCGACTCTTTAGATGTGGTATTCTGAAGACGAACTGGTTCAATCGCACAAACTATTCACAAAATGTACACATAACTGAGTGATATTTTGTGGGATTCCGAAACGGCAGTGGGGACTCCTGCTGATTTCTTATCGCCATACAACTGCTGCTAAGCTCACACAAATACATCGTTCTGCTCCTCCTCGAACTCAGCACACTTCAGCTATAAATTAGGAAACGTTATCAAACAATGCATTTCTGCATTACACCATCAACACAGCCATCATTCCTATGAGCACATATATATCGCCACTTTATGAGAACACGCATTATTCAAACGAAATTTATAGCGGGAGAAGAAAACAATGGCTAAGAAAACGAATACGATATAGTACCTGTGGACATATGGGACGATAGTAATCGAGAAAGAGATCACTGCCCAGCGAGATGGTCGAAACCAATGGGTAGAAAGCAGGTCCATCCGTGTGTGCCTACATTTCGAAGAAACAGGCGCATTTTGCTGTATCACTACACCAAATGAACAAAATATGGTTAAGCCAACATTAGTGTGGCTCCAAATCGGATGGAAAGAGTCTGTGTGATGACGAGTTCAGACCTGCTTGTATGAGCAATCTGAACCCCCGACCTTCCACTCTCCTTGAAGGTGTCTCAACCGACTGAGCTATTGCAGATGATGTCAACCCACCTTACTGCCGCTAAATTTTGAAGAGCGAAAGCGGCTGCAATAACCCAGTCGGTTAGTTTACCTGCCCGGAAAGCCGAATATCCCGAATTCGGACCCCACTTGATAAAAATTTTTCCCAAAGTGAAATCGATCGATCAACAAAACAGTAATGGGAGCCGAAAAATAGTTGAAGGCATTTTCGATGAAATGCAATAAGTTTGACAGATGAAAGACTGCTAGTGAGGTGATTTCTCTACATTTATTAAGATCCACTTCAACAGTCACTGGCCTGCTATGCAGCTTAATTACATCTTTGTGATTAGTGCTGACGGATGAAAATTGTTGCGGACTTTCGAAAGATGAGTGATTTTTGCTGTGAAGGAAGGAGGTGGATGATCGGCGATTATTCATATCGCATTTAATGAACGATCGCCGATGAAATTATTGAACGACAAATATCTCTGAATAGAGAACCGTATACGAGCTATAAACGAAGCAAAATGTGCTCGAAAAGATGAGAGGAAAGGCATATAACAAGATTTAAAGAATAATCAGTTTATAGAACCTTTTAGCAACTTAAAAAAACAATTAGTTCATACAGCCTTTCTAAACATCGAAAAGATTGGCGAGCGACGTTGACCAAAATGTCAAAGCAACTGCTCGATGAAAACCAACTATTAACAGAAAAATAAAAATAAAAGCAAAAAATAGCATGCAACTCGCCCACCATAATACCTTGACCAGGCTGATACTCGTTAATGAGCACATGATTGGGACGGCTGCCTGCTGGGAACGCATCTGGAAGCGACATCAGCTTGTCGATAACGAAGTTCAGCCACTGCAACAACTTTGCCCATTACCTTTCCAATTATAGCACTAACAGAGCTAATGGTCACGTTTGTGCTATATGCCTTAACGAAGGGAAATGCCTACTGTGGCACTCATTAATGACAGGCGAAATTAAACTGAAAAGAGGGATACGGAACAACATATCACTTTCCCTCCAGAAATACAACTATGTAGACAACCTCAGGAATCAAATGATGGATGCTCAACGTCCTTCCAGGAAAATCAATACATTTTATAAGAGTTTTACTGCGATGCCAGCCCTTACAACATCTCATCTTACCTACTTTAAAACAATCAGGGGTGATAAACAAGCACTGATTAATTATTCTTCTATCTACAGCTGGTATCGGATTTTGTGGGTACTAAAGCCAATCGCATTTCTCTCTGAAACACCAAAGAAGTGATAAGCGTCAAAATCGCATATTTCACTCCAATTAAACGTTCCTTATAACTGCTGTTAAAAACTTTCATCGGTCGCCACCAGCGATTGCAACGAATAAGCACGGCTCAACTCACTTTAGGCATATTATCATCAGAGATGAGTGCCTTCTTGCCAACGACTCCTCCCCAATTCTGGAGACGTCTATTCAGAAGCTGCTGCCACTTTGGCTTTGGAGCAGCATAGACTTCGGATAGGAATAACTCTTCCTCTTCGGGTGTTATGAATTCACGAATATAACGAATCGTTGGTGGTGCCTGAACATATTAATCGATGGGTGGTTTGTAACAAACTCGTCTTCTTCTAAACATTAAAATATCTCCATAAAAGTAACTTCTTCAGGTCGACTCAACGGTTATTCAGTTCACGTTCAAAATTGATACGATGTCTTCCCTCGCGGATTATGGGTGTTCCCAGCATCTGCAACCTTACACAGCCATAGGAAATTGAACACTCGAAATCAGTAGCTACAACCAAACCAGGCAATAAGTGGACAGGTGAGAAAGCTCTCTATACATGAGTTGCATTCAATACGATAATTACCTATAAGTTCTGTAAACATGAAACTGAGCAGTGTGTTCTCCATTAGATCAAACCACAGAACTCTTTGGCCATCTTGAAAGAAAATTCTGAACGCTTGAAAATGATGTGAAATTGCAGGTAATAATGCCAAACATAGGTCGAAAATGACCGAAGTAAGATGTCATCATAGCAAGAACACCTACGGAATCAAGTTGACCTCTAAGCAGTACACAAAGCTCTAAATGAATCTCTCTCGTTCATTGCAAACCTCTCTACTCGAACTGCAAATTAGTGGACATCCCTTCGCTTTCTTACAAAATTTTCGTTTGAAGTTATGTTAATGCATTTCAAAAGCATCAAAAATCATTTCTCATCACTATAAGCATATTTTTCGGAAAAGAAGTGAATTATCTGCTCACATCACTCAACAATATAAGTGGAATAAACTCGCGCTAACAAGAAAAGCCTTTTTTGTAAATAAAGTTGCTTCCAAATGAAGCTAAACACCCAAATCCCCTTGTCGGCAGTTTGCAACACAAGTCGGACATGAGGTAAATACATCGAAACATATCATTAGAACGGTTCTCTCACCTCTGTCACAATAAAATCGTTTGCCGATGGGCCCTTCCACAGATACGTCGATTCGTCTATTGAACTGCCTGGTCCAATAGTTGCAAGTTTTTTATGTGCATGAGCCTCACTGTCCTTCACGTTCTCTTCATCAATCATCGTCCGGCGGAAACTGCGCTTAAATATAACTCATAACACCTTTGTATTGATTTCTTGGCTATTTAAATCACAACCACATGAAATAGAAGTAATGAATAGCAGTAAACCGAAGAGTAATAATTCAATGGCCGATTTCAACAGAGTGAGGATATCTTCGTAAAAGAGAACAACAACTTTGCCTTAAATGAAAGCAACGCGAAATAAATAACGCAAGATGCACTCAACTTCAGTCTAGAGATTAAATTGTATCACGCTGAAGCAGATCATTTGCATCTTCTCAAAGATCGCATCTTTAAAATGTTATAAGTATCAAATGGGTCAACAAGAAGATGCACTAAATGGTTCCATCAATGCGATAACGAACTGAGTGCCCTCAACCGGCTTGATGCTATTTTAGCAGTAATATTGAGGAAAGTCTATCAGAAAAGATGGCACGATGTGCACTTTCACACTCCACAGAATTTTGGTGAGTTACCAATGAGAAGCTATCAGATGCAAAGTCAGCACTCCATATCACAGCCCCTTCGAATACTGTATCAACTACAATCCAAAAGAACTATTACTGTCCAACCGCACCCTTGCAAAACGAAAACCTCAATGGGGGAACGCGCATGCAAACTTTTTTAATGTCTATATTTTGTTCCTATTTTGGCGAATCAATGTGAAATACGGATGGTAGCAAAGGAAACCCACAACGGACATCGTATCCAACAAATCACACAACTTCAGCCTCAGACGTTTCCCAGCTAAAATACTGTATAGACAGACAGACACGCGTGCACACACAAGCACGATGACACCACAGCATATTTAGTGAGATGAAATTTTTTAAAGCAATTTTCAAGATTTGCATATATATAAACGAATACAGCGCAAATATTACATGGCAGCTGCGTGCGGAATACATGTGAGGCGAGCTGGTACGACATCAGCTCATTGCTATCCCGCACGTCGAAGCGATCGGCCCTGCCCGCATATAAGGAAAACCATGGAATAATGCCCCATATGCTGCTCTTATGCCATCGATAAGTTATACAATCCAATTCACGGGGAAAACTCAACGCAGTCCAATATCTAACCAACCTATAAATGCTGCAGAGATTTTGAGTGTAAAAAATAATTCATCTAAACAATAACAACCAATCCCTAACAAAATCAGCTCGCTTATGTGACTTTAACCTTGAGAAGACTATGACAACGGTGGATCGACTTCATTGCGAGAGGCTTGTATATTTCTTACACGTACATTCAGTACGACGACGAGAAGAGATAGGGCAGATGAAGGCTTCATGTAGAAATGAGCCCACGGGATCTCACAATGTTGGCGTACCCTGCTGGAGCTGTTTCTATAACCGAACGGAATCTGCCCGGCCCGACCGTTCAATGATCGTTTTAACGCACGAGACCGACTTAACGCCGAAGTAGCATTTAGCTTTGAGTCGGTCTTCTACGGTAATACTAAATAGGATGGATAACCCCATCTTAATTTAGCACTTGTTCTCTACTGTGTGCAAGCTGGAACTGCCTGAATATCGACGAATATATTGATGCACAGATGTGACGTCAACACAACCCCCTTTTGCATGCTTTGCCCCACTCCTTATTGCAATAACTCTGAGTAGTTTATTTCCACTGCACCTGATCAGCAAGCATTATATCACCGTTGTATATCCCGTAATGCCCCTCAATCGCAATATGGAATGCGATACAACCTTTACGATATGGTGTGCGAAATGAAACACTTATTACATGATTTTTGAATTGCAGCATATCAGTTTTATTGAATTGTAGAGAGGCATGAATGATAATGCACTGATGGAATGGATAAAAGACAAACAACTCACTTCGAAAACAAGATTAAGGCTTTCTTGAGGTAACGACATATCAAATGGAACAAGCAAATAGAACTCCAGTAATCACCTCAGGCGCAGCTATTCACCTGACGACACAAAATTGCAACCTATGCTATGGAACACAAAACTTCAACTCTAAACGAGTCGAACGTTTAGTAATATTCCTGAAAGAATCTATCTGACTTGCTAATTCCAAAAACTCAGAACAACGATGCAATCGAACAGGGGAATAGTGCAACATCACCTCACTCGAAGACTTTGTATCGTTATAGAGATTCACAGAAATGCTATTTCCACCAACTTAAAGGGACATTAAAATAATGTTCTTTTTAGTAACATCCCAACAGACTTTTCCTTCACGCAAGAAGTTCGAAAGCCTATCGCGACTCTTTATCAACTATCAAATGGTTTCACGTCCACCATGCGTATACACCAAGAACAAAAACCGAAGTAGTGTCACAATGCGTAAAGGCAACCAACAATAAAGCGACATTCAGGAATCCTATAATATTGGGGGTGGTGAAGACGGTAGTTCAGTCCGTACGGTGGCAGTGAGGTCACATTCGTGAATTCAGTTCAACAATGTAAGCGCAATCTACTATGACAGGAGTTCGACAGTCCTTAGCGATATCGCAATCCAAAAACATGCGATTATGTAAGCTCGGCAGTGAACTTTTGGCTGCAAAGCTGCCAATAGATGCAAATAACAGCTCATGACAGTCAGCGTTCGTCAACAAAGTTATTGTTTAGGCATTATAGAAGCAAATAGGATAACAACCAATTAAAGCAACAATAATGAGAAAAAGTAGGAGCGGTCCCATGCTTCGCACTTAAAGACTTACAAATCATCGAACACCTCGGCAACTCATATGACTGATCTAATTCTAAATATGTGGAATTTATGCATAAACGCTCTCAGATTTTATTGTCAACGCGATGCAAAATATGGGAAACTAACGAAATTAAATAACGACAGCAAAAATATATGAAAACGAGGCAAATTTTTGTTTTTCGCTAACCGCAAAACACTCCATAAATATAACAAAATGAACATATAGAACCACGTCAAATGAACAAAGCAAGCGAAGAAGAAAATAAAGGCGTGAAAAGAACTGCGGCACCTTAACAACTGCGACTAAATTATAAAGTCATGCAAATTCTCTTCTATGAACACTATCTGAAGAAAAAACGCATTTCACTTAATTATGAATTCCCCCTAACGTGGAAGATATTTCGCAACCTTTGATTCTATATTGATGGAACAGTTCTCCACAATCGCCGAATAAGTAATTACACACCCAACGCAACTTCAAAAAACATCCGAGCAAATGTTCGTGACTATCAATGTCTGCAAATCCTTCGTTGTTATAGGTCAGATTTGGCCTCGACAGACTGAATGAAAACTGGCGATAATGGGCACCAAATTAAGTGAGCATACATAAATGTTCTCTAAGACAACATAAAAAAATGCGTGTCCTCCGTGTTATATGCACCAATAAGAGCTTCGAATATTATCAGTTCCGAGTGTTATTGTTTCAAAAATTTTGGAAGAAATCACTCGCAATCAGAGATGTGCAATGAAGCGAAAAGTTGGATATATGCAAATTCTAAGAAGATTGTCGCCACAATCTGCATATTAAGCATTTCAAGATTCTGCGCGTAGGACCAACGGAATATGCTTATGTGTCGAGCTTAGAAAAGAAAGCGGCGCTCTCACAAGAGCAAGTAAGCACATTTCTCGGAATTTCGCACAACGAAATATTCCATTAAAAGGCACGTTAAAAACCACCCACGCTACACTGCTCTCAATAACAAGATATCACACGCCAGCCAGCAACATCCCAGCCAATCAGCTCCTAATCAACTTGGTCTTTCATGAGTACAGAAATTTGCCCGTGAAATGCGCTGCCTTCAAAGTTAGCGCTGAGAAATGTGTTACCTCCACTTGCAGGCGCAAAAAAAGGGAATTTGGATGACGGAGGACGAAGGTAGAAAACAACCTTAACATGCCTTCACTCACGAAAAAACAGACACATTGTTCATCAAAAATGCTGTTTATTAATATCTAGAGACCAGCGAGCTGCAGCACCTGCTCACAGACCTTCTTGTAGAGGAACGCATCTCCATTCAATCGTCTTCTCTTCACACCAACCAGACGTTCCCTGTCGCCCATCTCGATCATAACCACTTCGAGCTCTACGGTCATCACTCGGTTGAATTCGTCACGTTTCTTGCCCGATATCTTCCAACTGAAGAGTGTTTCACTACTTAACATAGGCGCTATTGGGGCTGACGTTCGAGGCATCAAGATTGCAAACTTCACCACTAGTTACTGAATTCAGGTGACGACATCGGAAAGAATGACTGCTTCAGGTCCTGGTCTATTCAAAGGTGTAACCACAAACTATTTTACGCTGTCGAAATATTTTGGAATCGTTTCTGCCACATAGTAAATACAAAATGTTATAAACAGCTATCGCTATCGCGAAAACACCCGCCCTCGATTGTGCAGTTATTGTTGCTTGCCGTCTCTTCACCTATTTTTAGTTTGCACGTCAACTATACGATGACCAGTGCCCGTTATTGATTGCAGTTATTGAGGAATACCCCTCTCTCGTGCCTCATTCTCCAGTCACATGCGCAGTAATTCGATTAGTTATTCAACATCACGAAGGGAACAACATGGGAAAGACAACTGCCACAGATCGATTAGAGGACCCAACCAATCCACGTATTCTTCAGCAAATCTCGTCCTTTTTCAGATCAAAGTCAATAAAGGAATGCATTTCGAAAGGCGATTTCGCACAACAATCTATGACTGCATTATTATAACGTAGATGACATAAGAAAACAACTCAAAATTAATACCCGTGCTGCTCGACACATATGTCCTGTTCGGCAAACACACGCACCAGCTCACAACGAACCAATTCTGGATTTCGCGATGACGTCATCGAAACATTAACCATTGTCTGCAATGCAACACACCATTATTTAGACTATGACAGATAGAGTCTGATAAGATATTGTTCAAAGAAAAGAGGTTCAGCAATATAGCGGAACAAGATACGTTCCCAGGCACCTCTCTCCACACACCTACACTCTAACTGCAAAAAATGAGTTGCACAACATGTAATAAACTTATGCACGACATAGAGCTATAAAGTATGGTGACGCTGCAGTTGAGGTGCGACATACCTTTGTCTGCTTGAGAACCTCGGGTGTGCTGCTTCTAACTTTTCTTGGAGTAAGCAGGTTAATCATCTTGTCAGCTTGTCTCTCAAGAGATGCGAACACACGCTGCCGCAGCCGCGGCGTCTTGGTTGAAGACCTCGGCGCCCTATCCCCCTTTGTCGATGACGGCGTTGAAGGAGGAGTGTTACGCTCCATCGAATGCGATCTTAAACTCAAGTTTCTCCAGTTACAGTGGTACCTCAGTGGTTCAGATAAAAGAGAACGTAGACTAATACTAAGGACTCTCGTAACTCCACCTCATAAACAGACGTCATTGCTCATCCTCTCCTCTCACGCTAAACACAAGAAGAGATAAACGAAACAGCGAATGGTGACGCCAGCACTTTCTCTGTCTCCTTGCGATCGGAATCTGAACTCGCTAACTCAAGGCTGTTCAGCCCTCATCTCTTTTGATTTCAGAGAAATTTCTGCGCGAGATGCATGAGTCTAGAGTTCCTCAGCACCAATATTTTCGAAACCGTAGTCTCAAACAATCTATGTAAACGCGCTCTTACAAGTTTTGCCCACTTTTGCTACCCTCACAAGCTTTTGCCTCACGCGATGCAGCTGCCGCTAAGTTATCATATAGGATCTTATCCTTTCTCATCTATGCGTGGATCTGCGGCGTATTGCCCTTTCTCTCTCCACCGCTACCGGGGTGTAAAGAGGATGAGGTATGGAATTTCCGATGAAAAAATTCGATGTCACCATTCCCACTCGAACTTCAATCTATAACACATTTAGCAAGATTCCAGGAGTCATCGTAAAACAGTTATCGAGAATATGAAGGCTAGCGGAAGACATCGGTGATATAAACAGCTGATAAAGAAAGCAAAATTAACTCCACGTTGAATTATCAGCGAGTTTTGAAGAAGCCGGAATACCTAAGAAGCAAACTGGCAAAAAGCAAATCATCCTCGCCTTTCTCACACGTTATCGAGGCGCGCAAACTAGTTGTGCAGTTGATCGTTTCATGAGATGCGCCATCACAATTTTTTATTTGCTTCATGGACGACGTTAAACCGGATGGCGTTTGCAGCACGCATTGCCACCTATAACGGAAAGGAAATAGCCACCACTCACGACTATACTTCAAATTACGAAGATATAGCCATCTCCCCTACCTTCGAGATCCGTTAGGAGATCGAACATATTGATGAAAGAATGGGAAAACAGAAGAAAACAGAACCTCGGCTTCGGAGAACCGCATAGCCCTTGCAATGTCGTCTTAATTGGAGTAGCGTAGAGCCCACTCCTTGGTCTTCCGTCATCGTACAGCTGCAAGTTTTCCAACCTTATTCTTCTGTTTGTCGGTTCAAGACAGCAATCGATCACAGCAATCACTTCTCATCCAAGAAAAGTGAAGATTACAAAATTTTGTGACGTTTGACCTTCGAGGACACTAAAGACAATGCAAATACTTCGCTGCGAAGGCGAATTATTATTACCATCATTAAAAAACTGGCCATCGGTTCAGTTGAATTCACACGCAATGAAAACTGAACACAGTAACGGTCCTTCGAACATCTGCCGCAGCACCTAAGGTGTAGCAGGACAGATCGTTTGAAAAGCGATCCTACTCTAGTTCCCTGCTGTTCCCGACAAAAACTGCGTGAGGAGCGTTTTGTCGTCTGTTGTTTACCGTTGGGAAGACACCTTACTCTCGCGGGTCACCGGATTTCGTCGACCCCGAGGTGTGCTTATTTTTCGAGGATCAGAGGCCCGATTTCCTCTTTCAAAGTTTCAATCCCTTTCTAAACGTTAGTGAACAATACCGCTTTCTATCAAACAAACCGCCTCCGAGCAGTTGCAAAATCAGTTGACTCATCCGCAGTTTTCCCACCGACAAAAAATATCATTAAAACATGTGGAAATGGTCAGAAGTCACTTCCGAACTGACAATTGCGCCTCGATATGATGGCCATTCAACGACAACGAGTTTTTGCTGGAAGCGTCTAAAACTGCCCAGAGGCATAAAACCTTCACATTCTCTGACTTTATTCTCATGAGAATTGATGCCACTGAATGGTCCGGTGGAGTGCAATGCAAACGGCGCATTTCGCCACACGCTCCAAATATGCTTCAGCGAGTCTAAACTTGGCTCAGATATCCGTTCTACCATCATCAGAAGGTTCATGCGAAGTAAAGCCTTCACAGGAGACGCTTATGAAAGCCTAAGCATCTTCATCATCGCCAAGTCTGAATCCTAAGAGAAGGGAAACATGATGCCAATTTAGCAGCCATTATTGCTCGGAAAGAAACCAACAATAGTACTGTGGAGTTTGACAAATGTGACGTGCGTGGCGCATCGTGAAACAACCAGCAAATAGAATAACTTGCGTTCGCGATTTTTTGTTTCACACCCTTTAGACATCTCTTATTATTCACCCAGAATAGCCCCACGTCTTTCCTTGTAGTCTCGCACGCGACCTTAATGAGGAACAGTGGTCTTCCCGATGGCTGTGTGATAAGCAGTCTGCTTTTTTGCTCATTGCGATAGCGAGCCGCTAACAGTGCTATATTGGATAATAACGTCTTCCTTAAGAACCGACGTTTAACATTATGATTTTCTGGATGCTTCGTTTTCATGCTGGATCACGCACCTCCTTATTGCGACTAGGCAGCCGACTTGATAATATTGCTCTCCAACCGATGCTTGCTGCGCCTTCTCACTTTACTCACTGTTTCTCGTTGCGTTATTCAGTGTTGAAAAAAAAAACAACAGAAAAACGACACTGCTCATTTATATAAATTCTAGCAGCCTCTGTTCATTTTCTGTGATTCCGATGATTGCAAGGACCTGCAAATCATCGATATCGAATTGGTCAATAAACGCAATCTCGG
Organism: Toxascaris leonina; assembly: GCA_022844705.1. Classification (NCBI taxonomy): domain Eukaryota; kingdom Metazoa; phylum Nematoda; class Chromadorea; order Rhabditida; family Ascarididae; genus Toxascaris; species Toxascaris leonina. The sequence continues at coordinate 12,568 of JAARMF010000719.1, read as the reverse complement.
TGACAGTCGAGTGTCCACTCCCACTAAAATGATAAACGCTATTCACGTCGTCGTCTTCGGCAGTTAATGGATGGATAACAGCGACTCACGATGTATTTACACGGCGATGATTACTCTTACTCAGATAATTCTATGGCTCAAACCACATAAGAGCAATGGCCATCTTCGTCAGTGCAAATACGAGGCTCTTGCAATATTGATAGAAGCAATTCAGTGCATTATATGGAACGGGGCACTGCAAAACAAACAAAGATGAATGAATGTACACACCTTTACAGGTCCTCTTACTTTTACAGTGGCCGGCCTGAAGTTTTCTTTATTGGACTCATTCGCTCGACAATAGAACTTTGTGTCAAAACCGATACCCGTCTGAAATCATCGGCGGTCAGCTTACTTATTCCAAAAGTATACCACAAAAATTTTAGTTCTATTTTATGTTTATGCAGTTGGCAGTAAGCTGCCAGCAAATTGCGTTTACTGTCTGGTTGTCATCTTGCCTTTAATAGGCACCTAGTGCTTGGGTGCGCAGAATGCGAAATGTGATGCAACAGCGTGAACCGCTCATTAAAATACTAGCAATGACAAATGGACTCTTCTAGGTCCATTATTACTCAATTGAGAAATCATTACATCAGTTGAAATTTGTGGTTTGCCGGTGATTTACCAGTCCATAGGGTGAAAATTCGATAAACAGCTTTAAGAAGTAGGTGACTTCCGATATTTGTTACGAAATCCAAAGATGAGAAATCTCTCTTGAGATCACAGGACAAATAGCATCCATTCAATCATACCTGAGGTCTATTCTTCTGTCTTATTGGAGTGGCGAATGCGGGTAGCAAGCTGTTCGCATTTGTAGATGGTACATTCGGATACCACAGATTGCATGCGCCACGCTGCTGCGGCGATCGACCCGTACAAACAGATGGCATATTGAGCATTGCACACGCGTAGGAGAAATTCTGGAAATATGTTTTCTATCGTATATATAAATACATATATATATATATATATATATATATATATACTTTATTGCACTCGAGAACAGCTTATGCACTGCATGCATAAACCTGCACAAAGAAAGGTCAACTTCACCAGTATGCTGAATAAAGATGTCAGATCAAGAAATGTGCACGAATGTGGTCACATGCTAGGCCGGTGACAAGTCAGCAGTAATGCAAAAATCGAGAGAACCCCAATGTCCTTACACATCCAAAAAAAAAAAAAATTTCGAAGGACTCACGAGTCGTTATGCACGGAAGCATCCTACCTTCACGTTAATCTAAAATGTTAGTTGAGATGACCAAAAACACGCTAACCAACAGAAACATGAACCTTATCATACTGAGGCAACGGCAGCAAAGGTTTGATGAAAGAGTCGACATGAGGCTTCTTCATAGCATCACACACTCCTCCTTCGGCAGTATGTGACGCCGCTTCCACGGCCGTAACATATCCATCATCGTCTTCTTCCACACCCGATTTGTTCAAATCGATCTCGAGGGATGCGTGGATTGTCGGCGACGATAACAACGCACTCGTCGCATCGCGCTACAATACTTTACACTAGAGAAATGATCATCAGTATTCTCGCCTTCAAGCAGCCGCCACAATTTCATTCTTCTGCTATCTGAATTAAGTTGCAAAACCAATTAGCTCGGTTGGAAATAATCCTGACAGTATCAGCTCCTAGTCCACGAGAAAGAAATAGTCTGACCCCTTCTAAGGCGTATCATGTGCGCCAACAGCCGTTTGCGACCTTGAATGTTTCCAAAAGCACGAACGCATCCTAGCTCTTAATCGGAAATTAGCCTACCTTCTAGTTCATCTACTCTCTCTCATATTGCTTTCTGCCGCCACTTGCGGGCTTGAAAGAAACAAATCTGCAGACTTGGGCTTCATGCCACCACAACCATGATGAGAGTAGGCTCATTTATACATTAACACCGGTCACAACAACCTATGGTGGTTAAGTGGAATGATTCTCATGAAATGAATAACGAAAGGTGAGGGTCTCTGCAGCTATCGGAGAAATCATTTACAAGACAGTACTAACTTCACTGCTAAAAACTGCTGTGAAAAGTTACGGGAACAACGGGGAACAAGAGCCACAATGAATCTCGGTTAAAGGCCCATACTTTTTGCCGAACATGCAATCTAGCACAGGTCAAGCTCGTCTGCTGCTGATACAACAAATAGTTTGTAAACATCTCAAAAATTCAGTGGCCATAACGGTTGTAAGGAGATGAAAATTTCGACTTAAGATTCGCGGTGCCTCAAACTTTTATATGTTGATCCCTGACGTGACAGCCGAAACTAGTCAGTCTCAGGACTTGAAGATGCCAAAGGCCGCTTACGGGTTCCGGCTATAAACGCCTTCACGAAACGACCCACTCCAATTAACATTCCACTTATGAATCCTCGGCACCAGCATGACAGTGGGACCAAGCCCGTTGTTTCCAGAGAAGAGCAAAGCAAAATATCTCCAAGAAGACGTGAAACAGCTGAATGTGAAACCCGTCGCACAAGCAAATACCATTAAGCATATTTTATATCCTTAAAACAGAAAATGCTTAAGAAATCTCGAAGAAATTACCGAACGATCGATAGGCCTCGGCATCGGTAATGCGAACTTCATTCCTTTACGTTTCTGTAGGAGCAGTAAGTAATAAGTGGCTGTAAGATAGTCGAAACGCCACTGAAAAACAAATCATCCTGTTGCAGGTTAACCCCAACGATCACAATCACCCTTCGAAAAGTTTCCAACTACCTCTTCCAACCAAAGTAGCTGAGAACAATTGCGATAGGAAAGCGAGCAAAAATTATTTCACAAAACAGCGAAAGAAGTTGATGAGTTACAAATTCCCGAATAACCTCGCTTAAATTCGGCCCAAATTTCTTCAGCTAATATCTGCAGTCAAAGCCAGAAAACCCTCCCTCCCAGTCCTTCTTCCGCTCATCACCAAACACACCACTATCCACGATAAGGTTCGTATCTCGAACACTTGTGGCAGCATCCACTTTTGGTTCATGGCAAATCGGTGCATTATTCTGATTATTAAAATGCCCTCATATATTCCAACGGTTTCTCAAAAATATTTGCACAAAGAACATCTGGCGCATCAACTACATTTTGAGTATTCTTTTCTAGACCATCACTTCCAACCTCTATTCCTTACCGACAGGAAGAACTATTGACGGCGGAAGTAACTACAATATCAACCGCTAGTACTTTATCAATTCTAAGGATGAGAGGGTTTCGCGAAGTGGGTGTGCTATCGCAGGAGTGGCAAAAGATGAACATGGCGCGGATCTCGAACTCTGAATCCGAAAATAAATAAGGCTACCTGTCCTCGTATCGAATAATTCAAGAACGCGAGGGATTTCCGGCTTTATTAATTAAATTGATATCTGTGGAGGGTGAAGAAAAGTAGCAGGAAGAAACCTCTTTGATGAGACGTTCCATATCTGTGAGTGACTTGCCGAAATGAGTTGCCAATTCGCGTGCCACCTCCTCATCGACTATTTTACGCTAAACGGTGTTCTCTGATTACTTTAGATAGATTACCAGAAAGACCAACCCCCCCCCCCCCCCCATCCAAAAAGTATTCTACGAAATGATGGATGGAAAATAACACATTTGAAGAGAAGAGAAACCCTATAAATGAATGCACAACTTTACTTCATTGCAGCACTAAGACGTTTTAATTACAGATGCGCTTTGGCTGACAAGAAAAATGAACGAGTGCTGTAACATTGGAGAGATGAGAAAAGCGAGTCATCAAGAAATGCAACGGCGATTGATATAATGCAAAACTCATGAACTAATAACCGACGAAAAACACAAACCATTGTGTCTGTGAGATTAAGCAACACTGAAGCGCAAACCACTCAAAAGGGAGGAAAAAATTGAACATCTCTCAGCACATTTTTTCGTCGAAGAAGTAGTTCAGTTTTATAAGAACGTTACTGCAACGCTAATTCCATAAGACTATCGATGAACACCGATAAACTCGGATACATTGGTCGCTCATCCCAATCGTTGCATTAACGCCGTTCAAAATGACACCATTGAGGTGATGCAATACTAGTTCTAAGCGAAACGGAGGGTCATCAACAGCTTTTCGACCATTCCAGCTTAACCGCCTATTTTCCAGATGAAACGCTTTGAATGAAACTATAAAAGTACAAAAAGGACGAAACAACTAACGTCGTAGACGGATTTCCATCGTAGCGGTTGGGAATACTTTTTGTTGAGCCACGGATGAACGATCAGTTCCCGTACTGATATGCGATTCTTTGGATTGACTTGAAGCAGTGATCGGAGGAGGTCTCTGCTCGACGCACTCAAGTATTCCGGCTCATGGTAAACACCACGCTGAAGGAACGTCACGAAGTCGACGATTCAATAGAAGCAGTGATCAATAATAAACCTATTAAGCACCACAGCTTACTACAAAAAACACCTTATGAAATACACTAATCCGGAAAGTGCACACAAAGGATGTACAACAATCAGTTGGTTTGTGTTATCGGAATGCATCGAAGATCAGTTCATCCGTAATATGCAAATGAACAAACAACGGCTTTGGACCTGGAATCACTCATGCTTACGCATTCAAACACTCATATTCAATCAACTTATCACTCCATCTTCTCGATCAAATCACTTATTAATGACTTCTAAGATAAAAACACAAAAACAAGTGATTAACCGAATACATTCAAAGAGATATATGGAAGTGCATTAATGAGTACCGATATTTTGCGATAAAGTGCTTGCATGTTGTCATCTTCGAAGGGTAACGAACCACATAGCAGTGCATAAAGCAGAACACCCATCGACCACACGTCCGCCTCATTGCCGAGATAAGCCGATCCCTTGAATATGTTCACTGAGGAAGGAAAATGAAAACAACGACTGCTGGCTACGAATAAAACAACAAAGCAGCAGAGAAGAAAAACAATATCTATTAACAAAAACCCATTTGTCACGAGGAAAGGCACTATTCCACCAAGACTTCCTGATGGATTTTGTCGTATATCGCAGTCTTGAAACGGAAAAGGGTGTGATGGTAGAGGTAGTGTGCTTCATTGCCCAGAAGAATAATGTTATTAGGGAGGAAACCTTGTCCAACAAGCCAAACACAAAGGGTTTGGACTGCAAACGTTGCTATTCGGTTGGAAATTGCAGCTCTCTTATTTATTTGAGACATGAGCGAATCAAATTCCAAAAAAGCAACTTAAATGCTTTCTACGAAACTCAGGCCAAATCAAGCGCCTACATCTCACAACATAGATGGCGAAAGGTGAGTGTCCCAATTCATAACCAAAGTAAGCAAGCATAACAACCTGTATAAGCTCAGGCGCCGCATATGCCGGCGACCCGCAGCAAGTATCCAGCGGCCTATTCAGTCCCATGTCAGGGCGCGCACATAGTCCGAAGTCGATCAGCTTCAGCTGAAGATCCTCTGTCAGCAACAAGTTTTCCTGCAATCAGTGAAGCTACCATCGACGTAAATTTTCTGTGGAACATCAGCAGCACTGAAGATCGACCTGTGCGAGTGTGAGTATGCCCAATCCACACACTCTGCCGGTCTTCTTTCAAAGATAAGCAAAACAGCAAACTCTCAACATATGAACTCAGTGTCAATCTCGTTAATATCAAAATAAAGTGCTACTCAGACGAAAATAAGTAAGAAAAAGATGAACTAAATTACAGTTACTCTTCAAAGGGATCCGTTATTCAGAATAACTGAGCTGAGGTCCCCACCAAGGAACAAGTGGATAGCCGCATATAACGGGATGACGCAATATCGTACTGTGCTCAACAACGCATTGCGGTTCCAAGTTGTTTCAGTGCCTTAAAACTTAAAGTTGTTGGACACACTGCTGTTCCAACTTAATAGTTACACGCAATGATTTAGCTGACGGCTGCGGTGATGAAGCAGTGACACAAACACGGAAATGGAATCGCCATAACGCAATTTTGAAATACAGCTCTGCAAAAGTGCAAACAAAAGCCACTATAAACAGTGACAAATACGGCATAAATGGGCTGCAATTTCAACCAATAATGGGGCTTCATATTGTTGGACATTTAAGCATTGGCTGATTGCACGGGGAAATAAGCACTAAATACATGACAGGGAGAAATTTACATGAGATTCTCAAAAAGATGGTAAAGTTCTGCGCTAAATCAGCTCAGCACACATGAAACTTTCAACTATCCCCAAAGGTTCTTCAGAAACACAAGCAAGGAAATTAAATATCTTCCAGTTTCCACCGTAATGCAGACCACGGCGGGAAGGATTGACCGGAGAAGCTTCGACTTATTCTGCAAGCAACGCGCTGGGAAGGCGGTGGCAACATATAATCCAAAGCGAGTAGCCTCGATTTCAAATTAAAGTTGCGGTAGATGATGAACTAACCGGCTTAAGATCGCGATGAGCAAAGCCCATATGATGCGCATAAGCGATTGCTTGCACAAGCTGTCTGAAGAAGTGCCTCGCCTCAGACTCCTCCAAACGCTCTTTCTTAACGATATAATCGAACATCTCCCCTCCGCTACAATACTGAAACACGAGTTTATCAACTTCCTGTCTCTAGAGCAACACCGTATATCAGCACCCTCGTTGCAGTGCTTGTCGCACTCGTCAAGTGCTGGTGAAAACGTGCAATTGAGGCACCACTTCTTTTGGGATTGTGAGGGGTTGTAAAATGAGGTTTGAAGGAGATGGGGAGGGGAGGGTAGCCAAACAACAGCACCGTTCAATAAATACTCTCATTTAAGATGTGATGAAATGAAAAAATAAAATCCAGCCACAACGGTAACCTCCATAACGATGAAAAATTTCTCGTCAGTTTCGATTGACTGATATAGTCGGCAGATATTTTGATGCGATAACGTCTTCAGCGCCTCTAATTCGGTTTTGACACGAGGTAAGTCATCCTGCAAGTACAACACTAGACGGTAATGAAAAGTATTAGAATGTTCGAAGAAAGGAATGAACTAAGGGCTGGAAGTAAATGAGGAGACTCATTAGTTGAAGAGACATAATGAGGAGACTCATTTTACTCATTAGTTTAATTAATAACAGTACAACTCATTTCAGCAATTAAAAGTGCAGTATTATCCACCAACAGTCATTCGGAATATTTCGTTTATGAGGACAGCACTTGATCTCCTTACTCCTCCTATAAATATCACTACAATTTTCCCGAAAACATTGGTGCTGTTTGCAGTCACCTTACAACTTTTCAGGTGGGAAGATGGCAGCCATTACAGTGGGATGCCGGCTGAATCTGAATGCATCATCGGTCTTCACTGTATAAATTCACTGTCTGATACAACCAAACTCTAACATAATAATTCACACAGTATCAACTGCACTTACCCCGATTGCCCTTTTGTCGATGATTTTGATAGCGACCTTTTGAGAGGTCAGCAGATGTGTAGCCAACTTCACCTTGCCAAATCCGCCAGAACCAAGCTCATCGTGTAGGGCGTATAACCCATCGAGGACAGCATAACTAGGGTTGCAGTTATCACTAGCTCCACCGCCCGCAGGCGTGCGCGATGACGCACGCGACATTCGCCTCCGATCGACGCGATTTGCTCTGTAGAATAATACTGCGCCGTCGACAAAACTGAAATATATCAGCAGAGAATTAAAATATTGAGTGTGGCATCAGATAGATGTGTATGGTACGATAACGACAGTCATTCGTTACAAAGATGATAGAAGATAACAACTAATGTAAACATCTTGTAACCTTGTGCTTAGAATAACTATCAGAATAAATGAAGTTAGTTTGTTGATTAATGTTGTTGTAATTAAGATTACGTCTTTAATAATTAAGTCCTATGGCTAATGTTTTAATAGGCAAGCAACTTCATACGAACGCTTTCAGCTGCTCGATTCCCTGCCGTCTCCTCATTCGGGCACAGATTTGAAAAGTTATTCTGCGTCTTAACCTTAGAAATTATTAGATGCGCCATATCTAGCGACCTTTATCAAAATACTACATGTCAACGCCAGATGGTCTTGCAAAGGAACGGCGTCTCAATCTTTAACTCTAAAAATCGGTGGAAAAACAATCTGACGTCTTTTACATCGGTTATAACGTCATATGGACAAAACAAGAGCATTTTCGAGCGTCTCAAATGAAGCCGCTTGCTTAAGGGTAATTCCTGGAGGAAATCATTGCTTCAACCACTCTTACAGGTTAATCTATAAAGAGCCCGAGTGCAGAATGATTACGACACAATCAAAAGATGAGCTACGTATTTGCCTCTCTCGAATAGAGAATGAACATCGCTAAAAATAGGATTTCATAAGCGGCTTGAAGCGTAGCAGTGTGGTCATACGTAAACTCGCAGATTACGACTTCGAGGCCTCACGTGAGATCAACTGCTTTTGAACCTCGAGGATTCTGAAAGCCCTGAGCCAGATTGCATGAGCTCATCAGCTCTGGAACTTCGCGGAGGGAGGGAGGACAGAGGTCGGCAATGACACCATGTGAACTCCGAGACTTGGAGGTCGGAAGTGGAGCAGTCTCAGACCGGAGATGTTCGAGGGTCGCAGAAATTCGAAGAATGGATGGTTTAAAGCAACAATGAATGAAAAATTGCAAATCCCATCCAAAGAAGTTCAGCCGTATGCGAACGGGAATTAACAGCACAAAGGTCCCGGACACATAACTATGGGTTAAATCGGATTTGAGCCTCGGCCGCGACGTGAACTACTATCAAAATTGGTTCATTTCCACGATGTCGCAAGTTGGCCTCTGTTCCATTCCTGATCGCAACCAGGAGTACATTTACATCAGAGTTCACAAGCGAGCAAGGTACAAGGCTTCTGAGGCAGCAGAATACAATCGGGACCTTGCAATTCCCCTTACCTCATGAATCAATTTCTCAATGTGCCGACAAACAGAACGGTGGAACATTTGCGTTTTGCAAAAAAAAAAAAAAAAAAACCGTTAGGAATATCTATTGAGATCCAAACAATGCACATTTGCTTCTATGGTTATGACTCCTTCAAGCACAAATGCCTCGATTTGAAAGCCGTTCTAAGGAGTTAACATTTTAGTAATTGTACTCATAAAATAGCACAATCTCATCTCCACTCACATTTGAATCAAAACTACAGCACATCGGGACACACAGTTACTCAACAACAACGGATCACTCGCAACGGCACAAACAAAAAATTGAAGACGCCACAACAGAGACGTCGCATATGCTATAAGCACAATAAATTCAAATACAACCATTTTGCGCCTTTCTTTATAATCGTTTCAAGACCAAAATATTCGATTCGTCATTCAAATGCACCTGTTAAGCAACTACTGAAGCACACATTTTGTCACGAACCTTTGCATCTTTTTTGATACTTAAGGGGTTCGGACAGGGGTGGGAGCCTTTTCGAGAATGAATTTGCTCGAATTTTAAGAAGCGATTCCTCTGTAGTGATCGTTGATGCTTATCGAGTCGTCCCTCGGACATCATGAGAAAACAACATCGTTCTCGTATCGTTGAAGGGATGTGAGTATCACAGCAGAGTTACGAGGATGTTGGGTTGTGTTCATCAAACATGATATTAATATGGGTTTGTGTATTCGTTGCATGTGCTTCAACACACAAACGATCGTCGAGCAGTTGAATGGTTTTGTAGATATGAGCTGAGAATCGCAATATAAATCTGATCACTGCAGCATTTTGGAAATCCGACTGATCGCGTCATTCTTTGCATCATTGTTTTCACCTCACTTCTCTTGTTTTCATACGATTCTGTTCAACATCTTCAAGTACCTCACCTCTGACACCAAATGTTCGCTCGAATCCGTTCGCCAATTTTATGTCTTCAATCATTCATTTCCTTACTTGCCATCGATGATATCAGTATTGACTTGTATTGAAAACGATACGCACCCTAGAATCGTCTTCTTGAAGCGTTCGATTCCCTAAGCAGCGTGGCTGATTCAGTGTAGAGTTAATGAGCACACCCTTTAAGCGTGCTCGACAAGCTATTCACAAGCGAGGTATCTTTGATATATGGGAGTAAATTGAGAGGTATCTATTAGATTTACTGAATTGTAATTGGTTCATAGACGTGCACATTTGTTTTAAGCATTAATAATGGCGAATGTCACTGCATAATAATTGCTAAAAGCCGTGAAAAATGTTTAATATGTAACAAAATGCAAAATTATTCCAGAGTTCTGTGAAGGTTAAGCTGATAATGTGCTATACGGTGTGCATCCTGGAAGAAGGCAGCGATGCCATCTTGCTTATTGATAAGAAATAAAACGTAACGTGCTTGTGGTGTACTCACACAACTTATTCCATCACCTCGAAAACATAACTCGTTCCTCCCCTCCCCCCAGCACGGTCTCTTATCAGAATACCCAACGACGTCTCAATTGCTTTCCTGTGTGGGCAAATAGATTATGACCACAGACGATGAGTTTCAAATATACTTAGTCTACTCGATTATGGTAACGTGTGGATGTCGAATGCCACAAAAATTCTTTCACAAGCTAGAGGGAAATGGCTGCACCCGTTCCTTTCCAGCAGAGCGCTCCGCGTCAACCTTCAGTCGGAGAGTGTTCCTCCAATAATTGCGACGCAATCAGTGGTGTTCCCTAAGGCATGTTACTTGATGCATTTTCCTTATTGTCGATATGAACGCATATAGTCTCGTTAGAGGTGATCTAAATATTTGTCCAACCCTATGTGATCTAGCTATTAATTCTTATTCCCTGAAAATATACTTCAAATCACTCGATGAGTGCTCAAAAGCCTGAGAACTGGATGTTTCGCCTCATAAATAGCACGTTAATTGGTGAGGTTATATTCAAGATTGCGATGTAGCAATCTCCCACAACTGTTCTTGCAACTTGCATTACTTAGAAAACAGTCCAAAAATTTGGATAGAGGCGCAGTTGAGACATCACATCCGACACATTTATGCTGGCGGATTTTATGCTCTTTGCAATACAGATCTTTGGAACACTATCATCGATCATATGCCCATTGAACCACTCTCTGCTTTATAGTCGGTTTTGTTTCTAAGGCCTATTGGGGTTCTTCCGATTCTTATGTGCTCACTAATCTCCTTCATCAATACCGATCCCAACACCTTACCTTACCTTTGATACCTTGAACTTTGAACCCAATATTTGTAATAATGCTACTCTTCAATTCGGAGCATTGAAGTGATTCAAAATCGAGTCAAATTAAAATTCTACAAGGCATCCCGATCGAGGAATATCACTGCCAAAACGCAAAGTTCACTCATTTTCCGGTTGAAATTTTTGCAGACGTTTGCAATAAAATATCGCACAGAAGTATTGCCATATTTCTCGTTAATTTTCTTTGCATTTTGAACGCTACATTAAGAAGCACAAAATTTTCCGCTATTTTTTTCGTTCAAAATAAAAGTTTGGTACTATCAGTAAACAATTTGACGATCCATTCCCGTTTTTATTCCGAGTGGAATGAAGACCCCCTCGGCGCCGAAAACAGGTGAATCACCACAATTGAATCTCGTCGATCATTAGCAGCGCATTTTTAAAGCTAACAAACATCGAGGCATTAACAAGCTGTCCAGCTGCTGCGTTTTGCGCAGAAACTAAAAACCTTTAGAAGCTAAATTTCAATGACACACCTGAGAGATGCACCTTCAAAGAACTTTACCTTTGAAAACGTTACCCGTAATAATAATAGTAATAAAAACAATAAGATTTCTCTGAGTAAAGAGCACTCTCTGCGAATACAATAATAACTTACAAGATATGAAAGTGAACCTAGAATATTTCTAAATGACAATAGTTGACACAACAAAGAATAAAACATTTCAGGCCGACACTTCAAAGTATTCCAACATCTTTCTTTAAGGGATATTTCCACAATGAAAGTTATGCTAATCGAAATGGTCAATAAGACAAAGCATCGATGAGAGATGAAAAATTCAAACAAGAGCAGAGGAAATTCCGCTGGGAATATATTAATTACTTGTGTTCTTTCGGAGGAAAGCAGATGTTCGTTGAAACGTTTCTTCTCACGAACGTTCAAAAACAAAAGAAAAAAGAGGTTATGACCTAGGGCGCTCTTCTATCGAGTAAAAATACAGAGAAAGTAATTTTCAAAATTGAACTAGAACTACAGAAAAACAGAATATAACACATAGAGACATACGAGATGCTAGGAACACATACAAAAACCTTATAAAAAGGGTGTCCTACAGTCGGCATACAATTTATATACGGTTGGCGTCTCCCCTCTTCTCGTGACGGAAGACAGCTCCCCCCTCCGCCGTAATATAATTAAAAGCAGTGGCAAAAAATCCATTATGATGAGTCATACGTCGATTCTTTTATGCACTCAAAATATATCTCGTAGAGCTGAACTCTTGGACGACATCCCACTGGTGAAGTGAGTAAGTTACATCTTGCCTCTCGGAAGAAAAATTATAAGGGTGTTACTTCTCGCGTCGGCAGCATGGTCAACGCCCTTCGTCTCTCAACCTCGCCCTCCCTCATATCACTTTCATCGCATGTCGCC
>JAARMF010000718.1:46643-57651 GCA_022844705.1 Toxascaris leonina | reverse complement strand
CCCCCCCCCCCCCCCTCCTCTCTCCTCCCCAACCTCGTTCACTCCTCCCGAAACGAGAAGCAGACATTCAGTGTGGCCTTCCGTGTTGAAGTACCGTGAGTTCTTGGATAGAGGACTAGATAGTTGGGAGCTAACTCTTTTGAGTGTGCTTTCCATTTGGGCTGCATTGTGAACTTGGCTTCCGAACCCGAGACTTCGAATGATTTCTAGAGTTCTAGCTCATCTGAGTATGTATGTTACAATTATCTCTTAATTTCGATACTTTATTTCCAAACTTATCTGAATCCTGCTACCATAATTCTAGGTATCGGAGTTTTTTTACTGTTTTGCTTATTTTGCGTTTTGGTAGTGATACTAGCAGATAGTGAATACCTTTGTTGCAAATCTTTTGCAGGTTTTACGAGCGTATAAACTCGGAAGTGGTACGTAGCGTGGTGGTCGAATTCAATATGCGCACACATGCGGAGCTCGTTCAGAAACATTTCCTTATGACAGACGAGAACTTCGCGCTTACATTCTACTCCCAGATCATGTGTGGTCCTCGCTTATTTTCGTTTTAAATCAACAGAAAATAAATATAGAGGATATCGCGTGGAATTCTTCTTAGGAGTTAATAAGCTTAGTCGATTTCTACTGTCCTTTAAATATTCATTAGTTTAGCCATGCCCTTACATCTGTCTATCTGTCGAGATTAGCTTTAGCGCATAAAGCTGTCGTTTTCCATCTTCGTAGTGATGTCCAAATTGAGCACAAATTGATGCTGATTGCCAAGACTTCCCAGTTGTTTCACTCGTCCAGTTTGTAATCGTTATTAACCAACAAAAACAAAAGACATTGCGTTGATAGCAGAAAAGTAATATCAAATTTATGAGGTGTTCATGATTTCATTTTTGCAGTGAGGAGACAAATGGTGATATGAGTGCGCTTGATTCACAGAAAGTATGCCGTGCATTTTCGTCTGCGAAAGCGGCATGTGATAGCTGGCCTACTAGGTTATCTACAGTTGCACGTATCGATGCAACTTGTGGTCTTATGGAAGATGAGTTGGGAGTATTGCCAAGCCCGAGGGATTCAAATGGGGAACCTGTTATACAATTGAGGTATACTTCAAGCGCACCCGTGTCGATCATATTCAGTGAACCGTGAGTTTGCTTTTTATTGATAATCTGTGATGTTAGTGTTTCTTCTGTGCACTGAACTTCCGACAAAATTTGATCGATATTAATTTTATTTTCCTGTTTGTGGGCCTTACTGAAATACGCTTTGTAAATTGCGTTGTTTTCTCACAGTATCATTTATTGAATTCCAAAAAGCTGAAGGCGCTATAAGATATGGTTCTTTATACGGTTTGTGCAATGCATTCGAAACGCTTTCACACTAGCAATAATCGAGCTCGTTTTGCCTTGCACGCGTCACGTTCATCCGAGAAATTACTCATTTTTCAGTCAGAAAACTTTTAAAGACTTGAGATATTCGTTTCACTCGCTTGTTTAGTTCGTTATTTTGTTCCGTTCGGTTAATGTTGTGTTGTTTTAGCGCAATGGAACGCTATCAGCGTATGTTTACATTTATTTGGACGGTATTATGTGCTGACTTTCAGTTGGCAGATCTCAGTGAGAAATATTCATTCTCACTATATAATGCTTCGAGGGTTTGGCCAGGTCAGGTTGCTTCCTGATTCTTTGTTTGATTACCATGCATTTACTATCCGTTTGTATATATTCGGAATGCGAAGTGGGAATCCTGTCGCCAGTTCCCCTTGACCATTCGCTCGCACTGCATTTTCGCTCTTTTTTTGCGACCACGGCTCGAATTCCAAATTTTAATGTTATACACCCTATAATCTATTAAGTTATAGGAAGCATCTAGGATGTGAGCAGTGCCGCTGTTGGCTTTTTGCATTCATTTTGCCTTGCTTCTATTCCAACAATCTTTATTGCAGTTAACGTCCATCAGTCAGCGAGCTAGCTGCTAGGCCGACCACCCAAAACACAGTAATTGGTGGCAAACATGTGTATCTCGTCTTAGATGGCATATGTTTCACGGCAGTTTTTGGATCAACTGCTGCTTGCACGAGTACGAAACCTGTTGTAGCGTCAAAAGTACATGACTGAGTTGTCTCATTGCTGTGGAAATGCTGTGCTTTAGGCGTAGTGAGGAGCTGTCTTGTGTGGTTTCGATCGCCGTGCGCGTGAGCGCGGATATAAATCTACTAGGTTGTTACCAAAATATGACTTGGGAAAGGAAGGAAGATGGTGGGTTGGAAATTGTAATTGTTATGGCACTGAGCAAGCTGCTTTATTCTTTTTTTTCTTTTTTTTTATTGAGGATGGGGTGTGTAGATATAGATTAATAAGAATTATCAGTTTACCTACCGGTGCTATATTTTCTTTGCAGATTTCCGCCCTCTTTGCCATCACTTCAGTGCTGTTCTCGCCCGTATGGCGCAGTTTTTACACGTTCTGCGATTTCATATTGTTCATGATGTTAGTGTTTTCTTTTGTCCCACCTGTCCATGTTTTCCGTTGTCTCTATTCCGTTCAGTTATATATACCTAAAATTGAGCGACTCATATAGCAAGGGGGTTCTGGCAAACAACGACTGCGAAAATGAGACGGTTGAGATTCATACCACCTCCAGTTTTTTCAGGGAGCAATAAGCTTCGCACGAGTTTTGTTCTGGTCAGGTCTTCACTGAAAGGTATTTAGAGAAGGGGCAGCGGTCGGTGCTAGAGCTGTAAAGCGTCGATGATGGGAGCCATGCAACGTAACGACATCGACTGCCGAATTTTGCACTCTTTATTGCTCTTTTTATCGTTTTAAATTCTGAGAAGGTTTGCTTCTCTGTCGTAAAACTGCTCCTCAGTGTCAGTCCAGTTGCGAGGGCACCTCCGTTGCTTACAGTTACTAAATAGCGTCAGTGGCGCTTCCAGGTGTGTTAAATTTCATCAGACTGATGGTTTTGTTTGAAGTTTTGCGGTTTTTAACAGTTTCTAGAGATCAGACATTCAGTTTGATGTTGCAACATCTTGACGGAAAGTTGCATTTCATGAGTTCGTTCTTCTTAAGGCGAGAGGTGAGTGGTCGTCATCTATGGCGAGTCGGCGTCAACGTCATTTCCCCGGGGAGAAAATAGAAATCGCCAGTTTTGGTGCTTAGGCTGACAGTTAGTGTGCGTTGCACTGTGTGCCAGTCGTATTCCAGCTGCACTAGCACGACCTTTTCATTGATACTTCCAATTTTTTAAAGGGGCTGATTGTTTGATTTTCACCATGGGATGTGCATGCAGCACAAGAGGAGAGCCACATTTCAGAAGTTGGTAAGGGTGGGCACAGTTAAGAAAGGAAGTCCATCACCTTTTACAGGTGGTCGAAGTGTGCACGCAGAAGTTTAACGTGGAGTTGGGAGAGTGGTCGAATGATTTGGATAAGCTAATCGAAGCACACGAGCAGTGCCTGCGCGGTTTGGAAGAAGGGCTTTTTCTTATCGACGACTATAAGGTTAGTATGGCGGCATTCATGAGTTTTCATGGATTTTGCATGCTGCAGTAAACTGTTTCTAAGTGGAAAGGTCCAAGCTGCCCATTATTTCATTATCGCCTTTTTAGGTGACGCTGTTTTTAATCAATCATGTGACCTCGAACTTCAAATGAAGGATGGTGGTCGGAGTAACCTAAAGTCTCTTATCACGCAAGGGCACCCAACCCTTCCTTGCATGCTTTCGAGAAGACTTGCCAATCCTCAGAATAGTGGGAAAGAATACCAGAAAATGAAAATGCCGACGACGAAAATACGAGTACATTATTTAGTTTCTTATTGACGTGAGACCGATGTTCATGCCTGCAGCAGAGAACACAGGCTGCACGTGTCTTATTTAGGACGATTCCGTTGCTGTTGGAAGTAAGATCTGCGCAGGTCACTACTTCAAGTAGAATCGTAATGCTGACATGTTCTGTTTGAACCTCTGTGCAGGCTACAGTCTTTGGGGATCTGTTCCACACAGCCTCTGCATCTGCTACTCCTTGCAAAGCCTCAGAGTCGGCCAGCATGGGGCTTGTCATGGCATTTTGTGCAGGCCGTGTGGAATTAGACTCACTCGATCTGTGTTGAGCTTCTCCGGCTCACTTTGTTCCTTCTGACCGATTGTCGACCCACTTCAGTCATCTTGCCTTCGACGTTTTCGTTTGCCTTCCCTAGTTGTCAACGATGTGTTGAGCAGCCGTAGGTGCAAATTTATTGGGTACTATGAAGACTCCTCCCTTTTTTGGGAGGAAGTCAGCAATATTTTCTGAATATCTAAGGGTCAGAAATAAAGGAGAAAAGGGTATCACAAGAAAAACCGTGCGGTTGATGTTATCAATCGATCTGCTGCTTTCCGTGCGCGCCAACGTCCCTGATCAGCCTGACGTCTCGACCGCCACCACTGCACTCCTTCTTTTGCGCTTCGCCCGACCGCTGACCACCGCTCCAACGTCCTCACCACTGCCGGGCCAACGCCACCGACACGACCACTGACTCGTCAACCAATACCGCCAGTTGGCACGCCCTGTACCAACTGACTGCATTCCAAAGTCACCCACTAGTACCGATGCCTTTTCATCACGCCTATCGCTAGTCACATTCTCGCCTCCTTTTATACCCTGTCTCACAATAGCCTTTGTTAGTTTCAAAATACTCATTTGTTTTGGCTGCTCTCTTTGTTCATTTGAAAGTTGCCCCTTTTTGGAGCGCCGTCTTTATTATAACGAACGATTAGAAACATTCCCTTTTCATCCCATGGCTGGCTCGACCCTTTGGCTGCTTTGGTGGCTTTCCAATCACGTATTACGATTCCCGTTTTATACACTTCGCGACTGGTCGCGACAGGTATCTGGGTATTTTTTGTTGCAAACTATTCACGTACGAAGATCTGTTCGGACAGATGGGTTTTTCTCAAACACAAGGTTTGAAGTCCCCTGGTTACTACTGAACATAGGCTTGCAAATTTCTGAAGATTCATAACTGATGTAATCCTAGGTTCATTGGATATGGTTTGCGCTAGGAATTTCAAGTATGCAGTGCTCTTTACTGTTCGATTTTCGGTTGGTGATTTGTGACTAGTTAGTGTGATGAGCCCATGTATAAATGGCAGCTGTTTTTGGTGAAGAGGCTAAAGAACGAGGCCGCTCACAAGAGTTTACAGAACTCAAGGAAGGAGTCCGCGCAAAAATTGTCTCGACATGCTGGCTGGCTACAAACGAGGAAGTCAGTTAATGTTTTGCACGAGAGGTTCTATAACCTGCTTTTCCTGTTCTGATCTGACCTTATTCTTCCTCTTCTTTTCTCTTCTATGAATTCTGCTAGGAGATATTAGTGCCACTTGCAGAGTAGTAGATGTATAACAAGTTTCTAATTCAATTTTACCGAATTTTCGAGGCAACTCGTTGAAACCGTCACGTTTATAGGATTTGAGGACGTTAATAGCATCGCTTTGCGACCTCATTTTCGAGGCGGTTGCTCTTCAAAGCAAATTCAGTTCTGAGGTAAGGCATATTTTTATTTCTTCCCCAGAATCTTTTTAAAAGTTGTTTCTTGTGGAAAGTCTTGTGGATAATGGTGGAAAAATCGCAGTCTCACTTTTGCAATGAGAATATCAACGATTATTGCATTTTTTTCGCAATCTCAAGGCGTTCCGGCTGTGATCTTAGCGAGAAGACGATGTAATCAGGTTTAGTGGTCTCTGCTTATAAGCGGTTGGTTTGTAGTGCCTATTTACTGACCATAATGTTTAAATGAACTGTTTTATGCACCCTCTTCATATTAGGGTGCAGCCGCTTAAGCCGATTCCACGCATTCAGTTTGTAATTTAGCAGCTAATGCAGTGGAATTGTTTAGTTCATTGTTCTCTGGAGAGTAGCCGAAGTTCGCATGCAGGTTTGATTGGGATTGACTTTGTCGATCTGAAAAACCCGGGTGGCTGTCATGTCTTCTCTTCCAGATTGGAACTTGAATCAGGTTTGAGAGCTCTCATAAGTGCTATGTAACCGAGTCGCTAAAGAAGCAGTGGAAAATGTCAGAAACTTTGTGATCAGAACCAAGAAATCTAATGAAACTGTTTTAGGTCATATAAAAATGCAAAATTCAGAGCATCATGTTCCCCAAATCTCGTCTGTTTTCATACTGCCTCGACACCCTGGCTGTTTAACAAGTATAGTCTTTAGTTTCACAAAGTTGTGGAATGGAGAGATGTGAAATTTCTGTGGATGAATGAACCCACTTTATAAAAGGGTGTTTTATAGCTTGCATGCGTTAGATAGCTGCCTAATAGTTTAGTTACTAGAGTGACTGTGATTTGATCCATTCAAGGTCACTAAGAAATCAAGTTTAATCTTGAGCGAATTGTAACGGTTGATCTCTTGCAATTTTCAGATGGTCATGTAATGCGTGCAAGTTTTAAAAGGCTACACTCCTTGATTAAGTCCTGCCATCTGATTGTACATCGTTCCGATGCCCGGTTTCGCGATCTTTCAGCTTACTGAAATGATCTTATCGCGATCGTTAGGTCACTTGAAGTTTCATGAATGGCTATAGTTTCATTTTCATATGTGAATATGAGGTGCCCGTTTGAAGGCGTCTTTGCCACAAATCTGCCTAAAACATTTCCATAAAATCTGCGGCTTACAATTCGCAAGAGCAAGAAACCCTATAATTAGTGTGATGCAGCATATTAGTAATATGTTTCTTTTTGTTCAAGTTGGTCGCCATTATGACTAATAAGGCGTCGTCGACGACCGTAGTTCGCGACTTCGATGATACGGCAAGGTTTGAGTTCGAGGAAGAACGCATTCGAGAGGAAGAAACCTATCAGCGGGTCATCATCGCTTACCTTCCGCTGATCCGAAACATCAACGATAAATTTGTGGCAAGTCCTAAATTTCATTGATTTGTTTATCCTCACTAACAATCCCCTGAACCATTCAGCAGGGCCACAGAAGGGAGGTGGGGGAGGGGGGGGGGGGGGGGGGGAAGGAAGAGTGTTATGAGTAGATTTTCGGGCTGTTCTAAAATTGTCGTGCCACCACTGCAGCGTCTCTTCAGGGAAGATTTTCCTAAAAAAGAGTACTCGAAGATATAAGTAGCATTATTTCAGCGTCAAGTGCGTGACCTAGTGGAGGAGATGTTACATCGAGAAGCAAAGTTGACGTTGTCGAATCTTGCGATGCAGCTCGACTTTACCGGTTATTATCTTCGGAATGGTGTCAAAACGAAGTTCTGACATTCGGTTTTCTCAACAACGCCTGACCAAACACGGCTATGATTCGCTGATGGATTAACCCCCTTGTACACGTATGAGAAATAGTGAAGAATTCAGGTGAAGATACATGAATCATCTGTTTTCGTCTGGCAGACGTAGTTTGGACGAAATTCATTCAAAATTATGACTGGATGAGAATAGTAACTGCCGATGGTCGTGTAATGACGGTGAGTGAATTTGGGTTATGGACTTTTAATGCGGACTGAGTAAATGATAATTCGAGTGTCATTTGTATTGGAGGTTCACGAATGCTATGCGCCTGTTGTACTTCTTCACGGATGTCGTTCTGCAGCTTGTTCATTCCGTTCTACACTTGTACTTTGGTTGCAGTTGCAGCACCTCACCGTTACAAGATACTTATTTGCATTGAAGTTATGACTCCGAAAAACATGCTCTCGATCATTCCATCCGTGTTGAATGCTTAAGTCGTCTCCCTTGCAGTAACTGAGTGCTGTTGTTTTATTTAGCGGTATCCATTCGATTCTCGGCAATGATACCGAAATAACATACCAGTATCGTTGCTAATCTGTTGTCGCATTCTAACATTCCCAAAGGGTTCACAAGCAAACATTCTCGACTTTTCCGTTATTTTGTCGACTGTTTTAGAAGTGTGCTCAGCGAGAGTCAGCTTTCAGTTTTAGTAATATTATAAAGCACTTGACAGGCGTTTAGAATTAGTGGAATGAGCTTATGAAAGAAAGGTGCACGTGAATGTTGACGCTGGCTGGCTATGTGCTTTAAAATGTGCATGTCGTTCGATTCATCTCCTGTCTTCTCTTAGTGTGTGGTGTTTAGATCCCGTCCTATTGGCTGCCTAGCGTCTGCCGATCTTTTATCTCATTGTTGTATTTCTTCTATCGTTGCTATTGTGCACTGATTCACGTCGCCGAAGTTTTTTACGTGAACTTTTCTATTCACCTCGCTACATCTTGAGATGTGTACAACAATGAGATGTGTACATGTATTGTATACGCCTCTTACCTAAAATACTGCATTTTACGTGGGCATTGCGCATTTTCTCATAATACCTTTGCCTCTCGTTCATTCTAGAGAAGTCCGGTGCTGGAAGTTGCGGGAATTCGACAGTTCGTTGCAGACTGACTTCATATCGATGAGCTTTGCTAGGAACGAGCGGGAGTTTACGGCCATTTCAGTAGTTGGGTTCGTGGAAGAGAGCGTTGATTTCCTTCGCAGAAAAGGTAACGAGTGCGCTTCTGCTCCATGGGTAGGTAATGACTCCAAGCCCGTAGGTAGCTGTTTAACTTCAAGACGGCTTTCGGCAAAGCAGTGACAGTTTCCGGTCGGCCTTCATTGCTGACAACGTAATCCCGCGGAATGGGTGTGTTCCAGAGCACTCTCACGTGCCATCGCAGCGTTTTAGGGATGCGTTTAACTTATTTCCATTTCAGAACCTAGTTGCTTCCCATGGGAGGGACATATGGCCTCGGAATTGCGCGTTCTGACGATCGATGATGGTTCAGCGACACATGCTTCTGCATGTATGATATCCTGTTGGGCCGAAGGTCGGCTGTTTCCAGACTGGGCAATAGACGTCGTTAATTGGATTTCAGGGTCCACCATGGGACATACAGACATCATGGGACATGGAGGACTGCAGTGGCGAGTCTAGGAGGGGAGAGGAAGTCCTGGAATTTGTCATGATCACAAGTGAAGCAAAAGTCAGAGGATTTCAGCGCATCCAAATGAATCGCAGCTGGACCACTCCTTCCCACCTTTCACCCTGCGTGCACCAATAGTTGCCGGTCAAGATATGAGTTCAGTTATTGGAAGCGCATTGACCGGCGGCTGTCGAGACGGCTAGCCGCATAAGGGGAGCAGCAAGCCCTACCTCATGTGAACGAACGCGACCTGTTTAAGTGGAACGGTCCCAGCCACACAGTTCTTTCCTCCGTATCTACAAATACAGCACACCACCCGCGAAAGCTTCTGCGCTCCCCAGCGTGGGATGTAACAGTTTTACTGAGGAAACTCTGCCAAAAATTTGCACACATCAGGTCTTTCATCAACAGTGTCTCGACTTCCAGAAAGCGCAGTGCACATCTATCTGAACCCTTCGGGTCGGTTTGGTTGTAGCACTGTAACATTCCAACGCGCCTACACCAAACCAAGCACAGCTCAGTGGGATCCCCACCATTAAAACAACTCCATTATCCTCAGCGCTAAGAATATACAACTGTGCGAGAAGCTCACCACGCAAACAGTATTCATTCTTGCAAAAGAATCAATGCACATGTTATTTACATATTCGTCAATGTGAACGATTAATCATCTACAACGCGGTAAAAGGGAGCCAACGGCGGAAGTACAAAGTCAGTCGGGCGGGGTGACAGGGCGCTGATAGACAACACCGAACACGAATTCAGTGCCACGCGAATGCGCGATGTTACGATCAGTTCGGCTACGACGAAGGCAGTCCGTCTCTTGTACGTAGGAGTAAATGTAAGTGCGCCAGCCGCTGTCAAACTGCATCTGACACCACACTTGAGCATCGTCGAGCACCGGCGAATGCAAAACTCCCTCCTTCAGCAATGTCGGCAGCTATCCTCACGTGATAACGGAACTCTCGTTGCGCCACCCATCTACACGCAGATCACTTTTGTAATCCACACCCCCTCGCACGATTTGCACCACCCCACCGGGAGCATCTAGGCAAACATGTTCTTTCTGCGCATAAAACTGACTTTAGGAAAATTTAGGACAACGGAAAGCAGCAGACAAGATGCGAGTACTTGTTAGGCTAAAAGCGGTCCAGGTGGAAACTTTCTTCGTCAGAAATACTAAGCACACTATCTGAGATAACAAGCGATGTGAACGCACACGAACCGTCTAAGAAAGGAAACACTGTAAACGCATAAGAACAGTCCATAAAGGCGCAGACTGTAACATCGACATGACGGCACACAACTCAACGCTGACCGTCCCCACACGGCGCAGCACAGCACAGCACAATCAAACAACTCTGTTAGAAAAAAGCCCATCAGAAATAACGGGGGAATAAAATGACAGTTATACAACTCAAAACTGTCACTGCTACACCGGCTTTCCCTCACTTCCATTCCTCGATGAAGAGTGCAAATACAACCACAACACGATGAATCTATGACTACACTCCTCCCCCAACTCCTTGTCTCACATATCTACATACTTCTTTCGAGCATGCAAATCACCCTTCCGAACCTATTCCTTTTCACCCACTAAGCCAGCAAATATGAACCCCCCCCCCCCCCCCACCCAAAAAAAAGAACGTGCTTCCTCTCCCGTTACCGTTTGAAAGTCAAAAGCTTCAATAAAACAGAGTCAGTATGAAAAACAAATGACTGAGACAAAAGTAAACGGCAGAAGTCAGCGAGCAATTAAACGTCGCGAAACCGAACGCAAGAAAAACCGACCAATAAAAAGAGAATAAAAGAAAGAAGGATCGAAAGAGCGATAAGTGGGGAGGGAACATAATAGTGATGAAAAGCATTCATCCATAAGGGTGTAAGATTTGTGCTAGGCGTTCGGCACACCACGCACAACATTTGATAGAAAAAAAACCGAATTAGGTTAGTAGAAGAGTGCGGGGCTGCGGGAGAAGGGACGGGAAGAATCTGCGTCCCACAAATACCCACAAAAGGCCTCCTGTGTACCTGCCGCATCCACTTCGATTCCCAAACCTTCAACTTCTCCTCGACGCTCCCTATCCCCCCCCCCCC